>JAANSN010005559.1:0-12210 GCA_036850665.1 Dicranocentrus wangi
TTAAAGGTGGGAACCCGTAAGGGCCCTTAGCTACTATGATAGCTACTGCTAGCTGTGTAGGTCACTAAGGCCCCGACAGGATACATAAGTTTAAACGTCCATACCTCAAAAACAGTTAGGAATTCGACACATATGAAGAGAATCATTTACGCTTAGAAAAGTCAAACAAATCTAAATTAAAAGTATTGACCTATCCTCTATCTTACAATGAGTAGCTACGGCCCCGACAGGGTATACAACTTTAATCATCCATATCTCGAAAATGGTTACGAATTCGACACATATGAAGAGAATCATTTATGCTTAGAAAAGTCGAAAGAACCCAGATGCGAAGTTTGTCAGCAACTTCGCCTTTCACCCTGTATAGTAGTAGTAGCTTATCGAATATCTCATTTATTCAGTAGAATGGATGCATACGGATCATCTATTCATTTATACGGATTTCTTGTATTTACATGAAATCTCCAATAAAGCCAATAATAGCTGATACATAAACATTACCTCGTACAATTCGCTGCTATTAATTAAGGAACCATATATAGTGTGCCGAAATGGATGGGATAGAACAAGCGCCTATAATAATAAAGTGAAAACTGTTCATTTCTCCCAAGTAAAGGCTTTAAAAGCTGTGTTCACCGTCCTTCGTGCTCGTGAATTTTTCACCCTACGAACGAAGACAATTTACGTTAGATGTATATATATATATATAAGTATTGATGATTGTATTTGAATTTTGTATGTATAATAGTCATCCTCCTGACTTTAGAGAATAAGCTACACAAATGTTATAAAGGAATCGACTGATGATGCCACGCAATAGCAATAATAAACTAATTAGCTGTGGTTTGAAAAAACTGCTACACTGCCTGCGTCATTTAGACTCATTTCGTGGAACGGAAGCGTGAAAAGTAAGCGTGCCTTGCGATTGTTACTGTGAATTTAATAATTTTTCTAGTGGTTGATTACGAGAAAATTCTTGAAGCCGATCAACAATGCAATAATGCTGTAAGAACAGTGCAAAAACATTTCCTCATAATTCTTCATTGGGTTGAAAATTTGTTACTAAACATTTAATATTTTTGCAAATGTAATCGTTCCAGGTGGTCATCAATACTGACTTCCTTAGTGAAGTGAGTATCTTACACAAGTCTGCGAGATACGTAAAGCAAGTAGTCAAGTGCATTATCTCTTTCAAATTGCATGCATGCAAACGACGAATTTAGTGATGGAATCTTCATTCTCAGGAAGTTACTTTGTTTTTTTTTGGTAAACTACTAGCTACTACTAGAATTAACATGAACTAACCATACTAGTCTGACTTTATGTGCATCGTGCAAAGTCTGCGAGAAACGTAAAGCAAGTAGTCAAGTGCATTATCTCTTTCAAATTGCATGCATGCAAACGACGAATTTAGTGATGGAATCTTCAATCTCAGGAATTTACTTTGTTTTTTTTTGGTAAACTACTAGCTACTACTAGAATTAACATGAACTAACCATACTAGTCTGACTTTATGTGCATCGTGCAGCAACTTGCACTTACGTAAACTCGATTATTCCTAGTGTGTGGAAGACTCATATTATACTAAACAGACAGATATCTTACAGATATAGAAGATTTACGTAGGAGCATCGAGCATCCTTACAGCCAGACTTACAAACCCAACATATTATGCGGTAATCAATTTTAATCTTTTTCCGTGATGAACTCTATTACCAATTTTCTCTCATGTGCAATAACATGGCTGGCACGCCATGGCATGGAAATTGAAATTACACTGTTGGCTTTTAGACTACTGCGTAACTTGAACATTAGATTTGATTTTATGTACTGGCGGTTGTACTCACATTCACAATCAGAGCTGCTGTCCAATGTTTTTATTCTTGTGTAGTTGTTGAAATCCGGGAGCCAAATTAAGACAGCAAGCTTGTAGGTTTTTGCAGCAAGTTTTTAATCTACTTTTACTTTCACATTACTAAGCCTACGCAGTTACAACCATGAACTCCATGCATATCTAAAATAATATTGAATATAGATACAACTCGACTTGCGATTGTGAACTGCATCGACATCCCATCAATTCTCACGCCAGTCAAGAATCGCTACTCACAAGAATAACCGTATCATATACCTCAATTTATGGTACGGTTTTTAAGCACCTTTTTTTACTATATAGATATGACTTTATACACTGGCGTTAACACACACATAGCGTTTATACCTTATTTACAAGTGTATGCTAAATCTGGAGGGCTGAGCTATTAGATATCTATCAAATCAGCTCAAAATATATCGAACAGCAAGACTTCATTTTTTTCAGATGCATGACATGAATGTGCAATGATCTACATATAATTGCTTGCAAGGATACCTAAGCGTAAGGAGCGTAAGCATTGTAGTTTACACAACGCAAATAAGCAATTCATGTATTGTAACAAAATGTTTTTTAAACTTGTCTGACAAATAGTTATTTCAGTGAATGGATGTTTCATGTAGTTTAAAGGGATTAAAGCCTGAAAGCTCACCGTTTTAAAAATCTTACTAATTTGTATACTACTATTACGCGAACATTTCTGTTTGCCTTTAAATTAACATACACGCAACGCAACATGAATGAAGATGAAGACTAGTGATTATGTATGTCATAATAATTCAGAGGTAGTATATATATGCACATTTTTGATGCATTATTAATTGTGTAGGCTTCAGTTGACCCGAATTTACCCTTGCTTTACAGCGACTGATGAAATTGTGCTTTTAAAGTCATACATCTGCGCATGCATACTGTTTGGTTGGAGGTTGGAGTAGATGTAAGCTTTGAATGAAGCACTTTACGAGTGGGACTAGTGGTAGTTTGCATGTCTAATGCCACAAAGTTTAATAAATAAACGTCTCAGTTTTCATGGGATTGGCTTGTAATAATCGATTGCGTTTACATGCACTGTCAGCACTGTACATTTACAAATATTTACAAGCCTGATTCTTTTCTTTGTCCTTTCTCATTTTTTCCTTGGGATGAGTAGTGAGTAAATGGGACCTGCCGATATCGGCAGTCTGGTTTAAGGTGCAAGCACGACATATTGATATGGGCAAATGGGCAAATACTAAATACTTTTTGAAACTACGGATTTTGAGACTCCAGAAAATTTACAATTACGGTAAATTATTACACTTACATACTTTTGGGGGGTTTTGTAGGAAATCAATGTTGAATCATTATTTAGGCACGAGGACTCTGACCTACTTATTATGTCTCCAAACTAAATGATTGTTGATATCCTTCACTTGCAAGGAGTACTTAACACATGGAAATTTGCGAGGCAATTTAGTATTGAGAATAAGAAGACCCGACCGATACAATAGTTCAGTAAGAAACCGAAATTCAAGTGACCCAGGTCGGGTTACATATCATTTTAAAGTTTGAATAAAATTATGTACGTACTTATATAATTACAACGGTCTATTACGTGGATGTCATTGAGCATGTCGGCAGATCAAACAGGTAAATGTAAGTCAAACTCACAATCAGCCCTTGAAAGTAATTTTCACGTCACGCAACATCGCAATATCCCCTAATCGTAAGATCTTTATGTAAACCTAGTCAAAGTCTGTAGTTGCTCAAGCAGTACTTTCAATTTTCAGCTTCATATTTCCCGTTTCGGTATTTTTGTGTTATACTTCAGAATCCACATGTATACGTAAAATATTTCTAGGAATTTTAGTGAAAAAGATCAAACAGGTAAATGTAAGTCAAACTCACAATCAGCCCTTGAAAGTAATTTTCACGTCACGCAACATCGCAATATCCCCTAATCGTAAGATCTTTATGTAAACCTAGTCAGAGTCTAGTTGCTCAAGCAGTACTTTCAATTTTCAGCTTCATATTTCCCGTTTCGGTATTTTTGTGTTATCCTTCAGAATCCACATGAATACGTAAAATATTTCTAGGAATTTTAGTGAAACACACAGAGTTAGCTATCAGTTCGACGCTCGACCGTGATTTCTTTCCCCTTCCTCACCATCACCAACTTTCGCATTGGTACTATAAAAGGCTTTTTGAATTAAAATGACAGGTAAATGCGGATAGCAGATCTTTAATATCTACTTACATACGTGTTGGTTACAATAAGGGAGGGACAAATTCAGTTGAGGTATGATTTGTGTACTGATTTGAGTATGTTGTTGCATGCATATGTAGAGGAATAGCTACTATAAGTTCGTATAAAAAATGGCCGTCGGCGTGCTTTTTACAGTTAAATTCATGCCACATCGCATCTTAAAAGTGATACTACAAAGCTACTGTTGTGTTGTACATAATTAATATCACTACACAGGACAGCATATATATCATTAACGCAACTAATACGAAATGTGATTTCAATTCAAACATACATATCTCTTGTAATAGGTAAAGTTATAAATGAAAACATGCCACGAAATGTATTCCATTCTGGGGGAGTGTAGCAGTTTGTTGTTGATAAGGAGGAGGAGGATTTCAACAAAGATGACAATAAGATTCGAAATAAATAATCGCTTGGTGCAGTTACAGTCAGACTTACTTAACTGAAGGTAAGCCATGAGTTAATACCACGTAACTTTGCAAGCTTGAAGTAAATTTTTGCCATCGAATATTCTATTAATAAAGTAAAAACTGGTTTTTGGTCAACCATGTAAAAATAGCCCACCTACCTATAACATGCCAATAATCTATGCATAAATGCAGACAAACTATACTTGCTGTAGGAAGGAAGAAAAGTCGTGAAATACCTTTGTATTTTTCGTGAGCCTTTTAAATAAATCGTGTGCTCTATGGATAAACTTAAGGTGGTATTATACGATGAGTAAACCAGGTTGATAGTACCATATTATTTAACCGTATTTTAGTGTACTACATTATTGTCTTCAGAATGACTTACTTTTCGTTTGAAAATCCAATTCCAGGTCGACTTAGACATATACACTAATTATATGTACCAATGATGGAAAATGTAGCTAGTGACGGAGAGTAGTTGTTCTTTAACCAAGGGACAGACAACCAAAATCTGTGTATTCTTTTACTTTTGGTTAAATTCGGCTATGGGTTGATGGGTCGCCGAGTCAGCAAAAAGCTGTCAAGAAGCTGTTGGGTTACAAGCTTGGACTGGGAAAATAACATCTCACAATCAGGTCCAATAAATACATGCATTATTGCCAAAGGGAAAGATGATGGGTAATGTTAATATTTCAGATATACCAGACCACTACTACGACCCCATAAAATGTGCGAATGTACGCATATTACTATAATTTGCTGCATGTACTTGTTCCTAGAACACAATAACCGTGTGTATCAATAAATGAATTATGATCCGTGTTGTGTTTACAAAGTACATGACCATTATCTTTATATCTTTACAACATGTATGTACCTCAGTAGCCAGAGCCAGAAATTTTAATGCCAACTGCCCATCACAAAAGAAAACGGGAACGTAACATCATTTCTTGATCCTTTTCTTGCTCAACTTCATTTCGCCTTTGGCAGATTACCTGATATGACGTTTAGAGTTTCTTGCAAGGAAAGTAATAGCCTAAACTGATGCCGGTATATTTACAAATCTGTATTTCACTTTTAAATGAAAAACTTTAATTGACACATGTATTATTAGTTCTCTGCGTAGCAAAGTAGGAGTACATGTATAACATAGTATGTAGAGCGTATTTCGTACGGAGTTAAATTGAAGGAAACTATATCAGATTACTACGCAAAGAGTAAAAACACACTTATTTATAGTTTCTGAATCTGACAGTAGAAAAACCACGTCGGTATAAGCATTGTCAATTGTCATACCTATATTACTCCTTTTAAATGATCGCAGTAAAAAGCCAAACTCGAGTAAGTACGCTATAAGCATAATAATAAACAAGTAAGCTTTAAAAATACCAACGATTATGAAACTCATTAACAATGTGTTGCTAAAAAAACATAATGACTCTGTCAAAACAAAATACTCACCTTGTTCCACAATCTGTGGATGCTCCATGTACCACACGACCACTACCACTTATAGCACCTTGATGTTGATCTGCAAAACCAATTTCAAAAGATTGATTGCCAAAGCCGCACAGTTCAGCACCATCACGTGGTGGAGGGGAATAACATCTACCAAAATTATGAGAGTCATCATCCCCACGGACACCTTTGGATTCCTCGCTAACACCTTTTGTTTGATTCTTTGGGGTTGTTGTAAAACTGACACCACACCCGCTAATAGAACCTTTTGGCATTCCCATCATGACTAATGGATCTCCCGTTGCTGATCTCAAACTCACGTCGGCAAACTGTCCTGTGCGTTGTCTATTAAAACGATCTTGCAAGTCATCCGTTTGATGACGGGACATCATCATTGTTCCTTGCACATTGCCATGGCCTATTGTACATGCACCTACACCACTTCCTTTACTGCTATTGTTAGAACCATAATTATCCTTGTCACTAGCACCACCACTGGAAGAAGGCGAAATACTCATGGAAAATGCACCAGAGAATCCTGTACCTACTGGTTTAATACCCTCGTTTACGTTAACACTCGACAAAGGATCCCGTTTAGTTTGATGGGGTTGGGCATGTGGGAAGGATTTGAGAAATTCTAATTTTGCCTGCTGTGATTTTGATTGCTGATACAGTTGGTTATTGTTGCTATTGTTTGTGAACACATTATTGTTTCGTATCACCGAAGATGAAAGATTTCCTCCAGTGTCATCCCTTTCTTTAATTAAATTACCAAATGGGTCTACTGTTCCAGATACGGCGGAAGACGATGGAGAAGCGTCACGGAGAACCAAACCAGGCGACATGGGTCGCTGCAAATAGCTCACGTTGGCCACCACCAACTTGGGTTTTTCTTTGCTGGTGGACCCGGCTCCATGATGATGGTGGTGACGACTGTGGCGATGATGATGGTCCCTTGAACGCTTTGTACCCACGCCGCTACCAGCGGCAGTACTATGATGTCTTGTCATTTCGTCTTCTTCTTCTTCGTTAGTATCTCTACAGTCTGAACAATAGGATTCTGTATCTGATGAACAAGTAGTGGTGGCTATAGTTTCTCTGCTTAATTTTAAACAACTCTGAACACTTTCCTTTAATGTTTCCGACTCGTCCTCGTTAAAATCATCGTCATCATCGAAATTATTAAACTCCCCACGAGAGCTCCTCACCGCTATTGGAGATGCATAACGAATCTCTGGTGTATCCAAAAAACGAACTTCTTGGAGAGTTGGACTCGGACTTGTTATTTCTAGTAAGGATTCAATGGATTTTCCATCGTCTGGGTTGTCCAAAGGACTGAGGGAACTTGACCGCTGTCTTTGTTGATGATGCTGATGATGAGCTTTTCGGAATATCTGTGCGTTATTGGAAACAGATGCAAGGCTCGCTCCGATCTCCTTTTGACGGTCACCAGATGACTGTAATTTCTGATCCCATTTATTTTTAATAGCCGTCCACTTTCTGGGCTGGGCAGTTACAACAACTCCGGCTAAGGAAGTATTTTGCCCTCCAGTTGCTGAACTACTGCTGGGTGTTCCAGGAGGGAAATGTTCCTGGCCGACGATGTGTTCAACTAATGTCGTGGTGCTCGTTGCAGACTTGCTGACTCTGGCAGAAGTTTCCGCAAAATAATCTACAAATTTTCCGCACGTTGCAGACGCGACGATTCGATTTAAGCAGTTGTCAGATTTGGCACATGGAACGCGTCCCGATTTTTTCGGGGGAATGACAGGCGGAACATTTTTGTCTGGCTGATGGGATCGTTTGGTAAAGAAGACACTGAGGCCTGTGGCAGCAGAACTGCTTGCTGTACTGCTACAAGGACTATTGGCACTGCTACTACTGTGGCCAGGAACCCGACTGAGGAGGACAGATGTCAAAGCGGAGAAGCTCCGAGACTTTTGACGGGTGGCTTTGATAAATGAGGGTGCTTTCCGTTGCTTACTGGGTCCTCCCGAGCTTGATGAGATAACGATTGCAGATTTTGATGAGTGAGCACCAGGACTTTTACTCCGTTCGTGGACAGGCTTCACAAGGAGTAAATGGGTCTTGTCATCCCCTTGACGGGACCGTGGAAGGGTTAGTTTGTTGTCTGAAATAGAGAAAAACATACAAAAAAATAAATATGTATAGCACACTAAACGACACTACTCAAAAAAAGCTGTACCAAACGCGTAGCTCAAGAAGTTTATCTCTAAATACCTCTTGATGTATCTCATTGTTGCTATTTGTAGTGCCTTCACTTTGAATCAATATCAAAATCAACATGTCTGGACTGCGTCGATTACAATAAATAATGAATTACAGAATGTACAGAACAGAGTGTGCAAAAAATGTACATGCTGTGATTATAACAATGTTAATTAGCTTGTACTTTTCCTCTCTGTAAACCACCTTGACAGGGACAGGACAAGCTTTGCTCTATTTCAGGTTTCTCTACCGTCCCACTCCCACTGCTCTCAAGCAAACGCAACGTACAGATTCTGCTGCACTGCACGCTTTGTTTGAAATTAATTGAATACATGGACGAATAGCCAGAAGTCGACCGGTGAATATTGTGTCGCAATAAATAACAGTGCGATTACTTTTAAAGTCTAAAAATCTGCACTCAAAAAATAAATTCATAATTACGCTGTTCTTATATACTTAACTTCAAGTAATTCGCAACTGCATGCAAATTATTCTGGCCAAGGTGAAATAACTAAAATTTTCCTGCTGCAAAGTACAGTCGTGTTCCTGTTAAAATGACGTTACATCACACACACGTACGGAATCTCCAGACGAGTGGAGTTAGATTCCATGTAACCCAAAGCTCTACCGTTGTTGCAAACTTGGCATGGAACGGACGTGGACAGGATCTAGGAAATTATTAATGAGGACATGAGGACTGCATTTTGAGCAAAACTCTATTCTCACCTCTCAGCAGTTGCGCTTTCTTCGTGTGTACAGTCCTACCGACAATTTCAGTACTCCGTTGATCACTCTCACTGATTTCGTCCCGTGTCGCCGATGATACTGAGACTCGCAAGTCCTTTCTTCCCTTACTTCTACCACTCCGTCCTCCTAGGATATCATCTAAGGATTTTGCAGTAAATAGCTTTTTCAGCTTCACTCGGGGAAAGTTCCAGAAATGCGACGACGGAGTAATTGGGTTGGTTCGATTAGGGTCGTCGTCGTCGGGATTTGTGAATTGGTGCTGCGGATGTTGTCGAAAATCCGCTGCAGCTCCTGCTTCTCCTTCCTGATTATTACTGCCTTTCGCGAACTGGCTGTGATGACGATGCCGTTGCTGATGATGATGGTATTGCTGACTAGTTGAACTACTTGGTGGTCTAGATGAACTCTTACTCTGGCTTTCCGCTTCAGAAGCGTCCTTTTGCTGAAATAATAACGAAATGGGATGAGATTGGTTTGGGCTTTTGGCTACAACTTGATATCATGTGGGATTGCGTGTAACGAAATAAGGCAAGACCAACGGCCACTGCTGCAAATAGAAGGAATGCGGTTTCGCTATCGTTTAATAAAGCAATGCCAAGGATCCCATTCCTTTATTCCATGGTTTGTGAACACTGAATAAAACTGCACATAAAATATGGACACGCCAGAACACATGAAGTTTAAACGCAGTCAGGCAATTTATGTATATAAAAAAGATCAAATGTATAGTTTTACTGAATGCAACTAATGCAAGTGTAGAGCCAGCTGCTTTTTTAAAAGTTTTCAGAAGACTCACACAGCAAACTAAACCCAATGTTGCAACTTGCAACTACATATTATACTGACAATTCATACTAAGTATGAGAAATCAGAGATGTGGATGATGATGATGTACACGAAGTTGTTGAAAAATATTAAATCCTCACGAATTCATGCATATTGTGATGTGAATGAGATACGTAAGTGTCCTATCAACTATACTACATGATTATCATTATCATCAACCCCATATCCTGGTATCTTGCTTTCCATCGTCATCCTACTAGTAACACGACCATTTCATTTTGCACACATCCGTCATCCCGTGACTACAATTTTTATTATTAATGATTTCAGTCTTTAGGCTTGTTTTACAGTAAAAGGCCTTTCACTTGACAATATAGGGTAACATTAAGCTAAACCATTACAGCTTACTCATCCCATGATATTTGCAGAGCATCATATCACACGGAAGGTTGATTCTCATTGTGGTAGCAGACGGCAGTTGTTAAAAGCATACCTAATGCCTAATGGACGGAAGTTGAAATGAATTGGTAAGAATCCTTCCGTTGTTTCTAATTTGTTAGAAATTTGAACTTGCAGTGAGAGATGTATACGTTTAAGTTTTACGTAGCATGTGCCGAAATACCTGATACCATCAAACTAAAACAATCTGTAACAACAAATTAAAGAGGGTTATGGGACGTGTAAAGAAGTTGAAATGAATTGGTAAGAATCCTTCCGTTGTTTCTAATTTGTTAGAAATTTGAACTTGCAGTGAGAGATGTATACGTTTAAGTTTTACGTAGCATGTGCCAAAATACCTGATACCATCAAACTAAAACAATCTGTAACAACAAATTAAAGAGGGTTATGTGACGTGTAATTTTGTTTTATATCGTTCGCAATCCACAATTTCCTTGCTAAACATACAGCAAAACAGTTTGGTCGGTTTCAACGAGCAAGAGAACTAACCAATTACAACTTACGGTATTTGTACGTACTAATGATTAATTTTAGCATTGTGTGTGTAGATAGATGCGCATACTTGCATCCTCAAATATAATACAAACAAACAATCCATCAAATTATTTTCATGCTAAATTATGGACGAGTTGTTTTTACGGACGTTATCAACTGGGCTAATACACTACGCTTACAACAGTCGGTTCCTTCGCTGGCGTTTACTGGGTACACAAAACAAATCATGGAAATGGAGAGGAGAATAGGATATAGTATAAACTTCTTTATCACTATTTTGCCTCCGCTTTGTCGTGATATCTTTATCGCTGCACTGAAACCAATCCACTGACACTTAAAATGCAATGTTTTCCGTATATGTAAACTAGGTTACAGTTTGCAGTGCAAACAGTTTACTCCACGAACATNCACTGAAACCAATCCACTGACACTTAAAATGCAATGTTTTCCGTATATGTAAACTAGGTTACAGTTTGCAGTGCAAACAGTTTACTCCACGAACATGATGGAGGACAATAGCATAATAATATACGCTTATATATCGCCTAACCGGATGGAGGATGGATGCACACTAATTGTCGCTAAACAATTTCGAATTGGGGATGCAGCGAGAACAATATCACATGACAAAGTACTTCAGGTTTGTGACAACATGTTTCTCAGACATACACAAAGTTAAAAGGCAATGGTGATGTTCACTATATGTATATTTAGGCAATGGACAGGTAATTCGAAAAAAAAACTTTTATATGTAATTTTGTGGTTTGTTACTGTACCGTCAAAACTTACGCTGGGAACTGACAATGATGTACTATTTCATGAAATTCACAAAAACGTCTCATAGATAGAAATTGCTTAGCTTCCTCTCGTAAAAGTGACTCACCCTTCAAAAACACAGTTTTTTGCTCGTGTTGGTCGGTTGTACTTGGTCGCGTACGACGAAGCTCGACATAAATTGTGGGAATGAGTCACTAGATAACTAGCGTTTGACTATGTATGATGTATGCATAATTTCTCCTTGTAGGATAACGGTGCTTCAACTTTGTATTGTTTACTCCCATCCTAATTACATTAGATATTCACATATATCACAATAGTATACCAAATTTTTGAGCGTTAAATTACATGTGCATAAAAACGGGGGTGGGAATACTAGTTTATTTTTAGATATAATATATATTGGCTGAATTCAAAGTGAGGTCTGTTAAATTGTTATATCCTTATTTTGTTTAAAAAAAACTCGCAATAATAACTCATTTTCCCGTTGAATGATAAAGGACAAAAAATAACACGGATTGGATTTACTTTTACACTAGCCCTCACTTTGAATTCAGCCATTGTAAAGCTTATTATTTCTAACGACAGGTACTAAGCATTCACTGGTATCAAAGTATTAGAAAATTACGTTTTCTTTTAACTCCGATCTACGAGTAAGTCTGTTCCCCACGTGTGAACGAGACCAAAGGCCCTCTGGAATTAGTGCGTAGCGGAAATGCAAGCAATTC
>JAANSN010005560.1:0-12208 GCA_036850665.1 Dicranocentrus wangi
TGGGCGAGAGACTTTCAGTAATGTTAGCTTTCACTTCCGTTAAAACCTTGTCGTATTTTAGGCGACGCGAGTCCGCTTTAGACTTTTCAAAATTTACAAATCTCCTTTCGTTGGTTTCATCATCATCATCATCTCCCCTCCGTTCAGCCAGGGAACATTCCATAACTTGAGCAGCAACGGCGTCAGGTAAAAGGCATGTGCTTTCGAAACTTGTTCTCCAGTACCGCAACCACCTTAATAATAGCCCATAAATATATATTACAATTAAATTATATATTACAATAATGACAAGGTCTAGACAAGGACAAGAAGTACTACCCGAACGAAAGACTACTTTTATAGAACGAAAAAAAAAATCTTTACCATCTCAACGCATCCTCCAGAAACTCCAGTTTGTCATTTTGGCACTGTGAGAATTTAACAAACTCATCCTAAAGTCACATACTAATACTTAATTGTTGATTGTAATTTATTTCCCTCCACCTAACTTCTAACATCTAAATCTAAATTATAAATCTTTGGCCGCAAAAGTTGAGAATTTGCTAAAAACATTAAGTAAAAATGTAAAATCTAATCTCATGTAAAAATCCGTCAAACACCTAAAAACCTTTTAAAGCCTTTTAAATTCTTCCTACAAATCTTCACAATTACAAACAGTCCCTAAACCTAAAAACAATAAAATTAACACCGAGCCTACTAGTATATAGTAACTTGAACACTACATGCTGGATCTACATATAAATATTAACACGTTGAGGGAGGAAGACCAGAGAAGCGACGACTATTTTGAGGCACAGTTGGGAACTGGGATTTTTTGTTACAAAAACATGGGTAATATGCGAGTGAATGAATGAAAATCAGAGAGAGTAGTGTAAGTAGTGTTGAATGAAGGCTAGTTTATAATAAGCTAGTTTTTCATTCATTCCATATTCTTCACGGCATTCCTTCCGAGAAGATATCATACAATAGCTAGGGATCTCGGGGTTTCAAAAGCTGTAAATATCTTGCAGTAGTAATACTGATGATGATAATATATGTAAAATAATGTTAGAGATACAAAGGTATTAGATACTCATGCATGGTGGTATATGCATTGGTATCATCATGATAGGACTTTTAGGAGGATGGTATTTTGTGCATTTCACATCCACAGCATCTTTCAACAATAACACTCCTTATTCTTTCGTCCGGAAGGCGCATACTGCACTTGTTTGTGTGCTCCATTCCATACCTACTCCACGTAGTGTCGTAGTATCATAGTTTAGAGATGTGGAATGGGATTTTGGGAGTATGTAGGAGACGTAAATACGGAGAGTTAGTTTAGTCATCATCACACAGTAAAATCAGAATTAACATCAGCATCACCAGGATGAATGGGTGAAAAATGAATGAAAAATAATAATACATAGTATGATTATTATTGCATCCCCTTTGTATCCCTGCCCTTCACTGGTCCATGCATGCAAAGAGACCTTGAAAAAGTAATTTTACATAAGAAACGCATAGCTATATTCACGCTGCTCGCTCTGTTCTGTTCCGTTCGGTTCATGTAGGGGAGAGAGACAAAAAAAATAGTGAAAAAGGAAGTGGGATTCTTTTTTTTTCGTTCCTTTTAGAAAGTATGATCTTTTAGTTCAGCGCTGCCGAGCATTTTCAATAGCGACTCGAGAAAAGGCGTGTATTGTATGCTTTTCATAGGAGATCTGAATTAAGTATAATTTGAGGTGTGTAGATAGAGGGATAGTATATAGTAAAGACCATAATATATTACTTCAAATTACACAATACATCCGTTTTGCGTGATGATACTCTTCTACTACTACTCTTCTTCTGGTATGATGAGATGCATGGATTCCTCCGATTCTCGTAAAGCGTTTTGCCTTCACTTACTTGCGTTATATGAATTAGAATATAGGTACAATTATTACAACATCTGCGCCAACAACGACATGGTGCTACTCAATTAGGCAGACTCCCCCCGCGCACACCGTTTGCATCATCTATGCATCAATGAACGCAACGCTATGAACTTTTTACGGGATGTAAGAAGGAATGTTACTGCCTCCTGGTTAGAATGTAAGACGAAGATTTTGAGATGGTGGATTTTGATACAGTATCAGCATGGGTTTCTAAGGTTTTTCTTTTATAGCAATGCATTGTAAAATTTCCATGGATCGTTAACCCTACACGTCATGAATTCCGTTTGGGGAAACCCACAAAGAGGTAATAAACTGAAAGTAAATCCGCATTTCAAAGATAGATAGGCTAAGGCTAAGGCTAAGGTTATTTCGTACACTGCGCAGTGGAACGACTTTATTTCTACCACTATGCACTATGAAACAAGGATTGTTTTTTTTTGGGTTTGTTGCTATTCGCACAGAATTCCACTTCAATTTTCTGGAAAATTTTTTGGATGCTTTCAGCTCGGGTTTATTCTAGCGTATCATTACCCCCACGACCGAATATTATTATTATATTTCGTATGTAGAAAATGCCAAACCGTGAAGATTGATTTTACGCATCCAAAAGTCTAATTCGCTCCGCACTCCTTAATAAACTCTTGCTGGTTGATATTTCCATGGTGGTGATACATTTTTTTTTTGAAAATTCCATTATTATTCTTTATTCAATTAAATATAATATACGTATGGTTTAAATTCATTTACGCAGTTTTTAATCCCTCGTTTGTCTATACCCTACTTGTCACCATTGTTCCTATTTGGTGATTTTGTGGTGGTGATTTTTTAATTTTATATATCGGAATATTGTAACTACTACAGTTTGTCAAGTTAGCCATCCCAAGCATTCATTATCCATTTATAATATTAGTTCACATTTTATTGATAAATTTGGTGTAAGTGTAATTTCTCAAACGTTTTTTTACAGTCTGAAGATGAATGACTGGCATTTCATTCTTTTCATAGGTTTCATTTCATTACATTGTCATTCATTCATAGGTCTTTGGTGGGATTAGTAGATGTTATAGAAAACCGAACTTCATATTATTCTCAATTTGACTTGTTAACAAAAAATATTTGATTTTGATAAATTCATGAATTGAATTGAATCATGAATTCATGGATTGCTAAAACTATAGGAGGATTCCATATATATATATATACGGAAATTAATCGCCCTTAAAATGTGACTCATACTGACGTCATTTTTAAATAAAATATAGATATTTATCAATTAGTACTTTTACGTAGAATCATGTCCATGTCCCTTTTAACTTTTTTCAAAATAGAGATCCTTGAATATTTATAGCTGGATGTTCTAAGCATAATTCTATCATATCTTAAATGTAAGATTAACCTAGTTTTTTACATCTTACCTCTGCAGTATCTTAAAACCCGAATTATACGACGACTACTATAATCGTAACATTCGTAACCTAAAAAAGGTGATAATATTTTCGGTGATGATAGTTTTCACGTTCGGTAGTTTATACTACAAACTACAAAATAGGTTATTTCAAGTTTGAAATGAATACTGGAGCCATATATTATACACATAATAGTATATTCATATTACAGAGAAATGGATTATGGATTGTATTGTAATAATTCCTATATACGACTGATTAAATATATACGTTAAATTTAAATATAATGACTAAACTAGAAATACTTAGGAGATTCAGAGATTCTTCTGCTGGCATTTATAACTGCTCTGAATACAAATCTAATTATGACAACTAGGACAGGATTAACAACTTTGATATGATTTAAAATTAAAATCAAAAATCTATATTGCTCTACGAGTTGATTCTGGAGAGATAATAATGCCATAAAGCCAACGAGATTCACGAGCGCCTTATTGCAAACTTGAGTTGAGTTCAATGATCTACAACAATCCTAGTTTTAATTGTGCACACACAGTTTTTTGCTTTTTTCATTTTTTTAATAGCCCTGAAACCTTGAGGTACTACGAATTGGAAATATCCCTATCCCTATAAATATACCTCAACACAACTTAAAAATATGAGATTACTCTATTTATTATAATAAACTGATTTAGCCGTACTTGATAGACTTCAAACTAGAGAGACGTAATTATGTTGTATTTCATATTTCCATGAGTAACATAAATTGTTCTAAAGAAAACTACTGGTAAACGATTCTGTCATTTTTGCTGCACTGCGTTGAACCAACTTTCAACACATCGCCTTAGTGCAATTTTAGCTAACAATCTCAATCACGTACGTACGGTCTCCATAAATCTATAATATTATTATTATTATTCTTATTTTGGATTAGAGTATGATTACTTAGCTGTAATACCGTATTACAAGTAAATAATTACATTTGCTCTCCTCCTTTGTTAAAATAAATAGAGGCTCTAAACCTCTTTTTTTCTACGTATAAAGGTAACCATACTTTAGTATTACCTTAATGTAACTAGACGTTTAATATATGAAATTTGCTGTAATCGCTGTGTTGTTCATCTACGCGTCAGACTCTTTAAGAGATTCTAACTTGGCAAGACTTTGAACATCGAGTTCTTCTGGAGTCACGGGGCTCTCATTGCTCTCGCCCAAAATGATTTTGGACATCTTCCCTACTTGGTCAATCTCAAGTGCGCCGGTGGCCGCAGCAGCAGCAGCAGTGGATGCTGCTTTTTTCGCTTCGGCAACAGTTGTGAAAATGGGAGCAGCATAAGGTTCCGTAGGCTCAATGACTTCAATCACTTTGGGTTCGGAGGAGAGTGGGTCCTCCGGAGAGTCTCTCATGTCCCCCAGTTCTTCCTCGGGCTCTGATTGTCGTCGAAATGCGACTTTCTCGAATGCTGCCGTTGTGGAGTCGTCGGAAATCGAGCCTGATTTTTCTACTACGGTTGTGGCGGTAGTTGTCGTTGTCGTATCTTGAGCGGAAGAAGACGGAGGGGCAAAGGCATCCGCAAAGTTGTCATCGAAACCGCTACTAAAGTCGGCAAAGGTTTCTGATTGATTTGAAGGCTGGCTTTCTTTCCCTTCACTTTGAGATTCCTCGGGTTGCTGGGTGGGCTCCTCCTCAGCTTCTTCTGCAGCCTGGTCGTCCCCGCCAGGGAAGCTTTTAGCGTCTTCCGTCATTGGAGTAGCTGCAGTGATCTCGATCTGGACAACTCCAAGTCCAGCGTCGCCGTTAGCATCCTGCTTCCGGTGAAAGTCATACATAGCAATACATACCATAAATCCTGTCATGATAAACTCATCACAAAAAATAAGTCATAGGATTGCTACCTTGTGTTGCGAGTCAGATTCGTTATCATCTGGTCCACTGATACTGATTGTTACATCTTAAAACAGGTAAATGTCGGTAAAATAAAGTCAAGCAGAGAGTGTGTGAAGCAAAGCGTACCTACCAAACATTGTTTAAAATTACCTGGAATTTCGCAAACTACAATGGATGTACTGGGAACGGGACCAGAGGCCGAAGTATCATCAAACTGCGTCTGATATTTTTGTTGCTGGTCCCCTGACATTTCCATTGCAAAGTTGTTGGGCTCTTCCTGAATTTGAGAATCGTCTGCAACGTCTGCGCAAGGGAGTTATATATTTACTTGGTAAGTGCTTAAATGCAATGTGTGTGAAACCGTTAGTTCTTTAGTACAAGCGTTAGTATAACCTTGGGCGTTACTCATAGATACTCCAGTGTCAGGTTTCGGTGCGTGCTCTACAGTAGGCGTGGGCTGTGTTACTATGACTTTGTCAGGAGGAAGGAGGTGTGATGGAATCTCTGGAGGCGTGTAGCATGGGGGCTGTATTCCTGACTCAGAAACGTCTTCTTCGTCTTCCCCTTCATCCTCTTCCTCGCCCTCCGGGGACAAGGGCTCACCGTCCCAACGACATTCTTCCACTACAATGCAAGGGAATACCCCTTTCATCCCATCGTATTCCCCTTCCCACCAACCATCCTCGTCATCCTAATCATCAAATAGTTGCTTCATGAACACGGGCATGGGACTCGTTGGGCATGAGTTTGACGTAAAATTACACGAGCTTAAGGCTATAGTTGCATGGTTGCTATAGTTACGAATAAAATATTATTACCCGCTTTAGAATACGGACAATTTGCCCTTCGTAAAATGAAAGTTCTTCAGGTCCAGTTGCTTCATAGTCATATAGGGCTCTACAGAATTCACCTCCTGCAAACCACACAAGTATGCATAAACCGTTCTTCTGGAGCTCTGGAGTTCGGGTCAGCAAAATTGGCACAGTTTAGAAATGTCGCCGTTTGTTGACTCACGTACCTTCACCTCGAAGTTCATTAATGAAAGGTGTAGTAAAGCCGGATGACACAGACGTAGCCGGAGCCGCCACTGTCACATCTTCTGCAGCTACGTGATGGTTGTAGTCATCTTCCCCTCCTTCCAAATATCCATTCGCAATAGCTTCGGATTTCTGCTCTAGCCCATCCTGTCCTTCCAACCCGCTGTCCACCGGCTCGACCTGCTCGCCCGCACTATCTGCTGGAATAGCATTCGGATCTTGGACATGATAATCAACGGAAGAGAAACTAATTTGGGGTTGTAGGGGATAACCAGGCATAGACGCGTTGCTTTCGCTTTCGACGTAATTTTGAGGTACGTAACCCTCTTCCCCCTTGTAATTCCGTGCACGGACCCAGCCATCGCCGTCTCCTTCGCCAATTAATTCCAAATGCTCGTTTTCAACAATGCTCAGCTCATCCGGGTTTTGTGCCTTTTGTATACACACGTTAATGCACATTCATAATAGCATTAGTTTGAAATCTACTTTGTCCTTTTGAAGAGATTACTTTTGTTGATCTTATTGGTCAAAACTACTACGCTATTAATAATATGATACATACAGTGTAGGTGTAGATCGCAACACATTTAAGAACTCCTGGTTCGGAAGCGGCAGGATCGGCAGACCATGACTCGCGATGTTCAGTTGATTCTGTTTCGGTAGGTGGTGGAGAAGCCACTGGAGGTTCTGCAGGTTCCTCATTCTGGTCTCCCCAATCCACCTTTATAGGGTCATCCCATGTAGCAGTTGATAATGCTTCAATTCTCTTTCTCTCTTGTTCAATTTGTGCTTTAAAGTGAAATTTAAAAGTGTCTGCATCTGGTCGACAATTCGGATCATGTAAAATTTGGGATTTTGGTATTTTGGGAAATAAAATTTGGTCAAGCGTCATGACGCCGTTTGCTCGGCCTACCTTCTACCTCCTCATCTCGTTCTACAGGTTCAGCGGATGACGTCTCATTTTCCCTGTATCCCTCTGAAACTGCGTCATTGACATCACTATCATAAAATGCTTCTTGCTGTTGTGGCTGACTCTGAAAATACCATGAAAAGCATTTAAAGCTTTTTGGGATAAAATGGGAAATTGGGGCATGAATAATGTACGGCAGTCGAGTGTCTGAACCAAGCGTAATTAAATTAATTGATCTTCTTAATTATTTAGTAGTACTGAGGCATCCGTCTTGATTGACGTTGAACTCGCAGATCGGGCCATATCAACCACGGTAGTGAGATTCTCAATATCTTGTAGCCATTCATCAACATTAACGTCCCCGTCTCGAAGGCACTCAATGACCGCCTCCGCTTTACACTTTTCAGTTTCCGATTTTCTAATCGTTTCTCGAGTTTCGTCTATTTTCGTTTCCAAATCAGGCCCATTCGGATCCTCTGGATCAGTCTAGCACCGCGAGCAATAAATTAGAGCACGTTAGTTCCCATCAATCTTGCCTTCAATAAAAACAATTTAAGATATCTGGGCAGAAGAAGAGGTAGAGGCAGAGAGGTGACCACCCTCCCTCCACCGACGTTCATACTTTGTTGCCTTGTTCCTTGAGCTGCAGGGAATACACGAGCCGCTTCTGATGCTCGCGAATGACCTTCACTTCCTTGCCAACTTTCGTCGCCCACTTCTTCGCCTCCCGAGATAGCAGCGTTCCTGCTCCATGGTCACAGGTAATCTTGGAGCATGTGTCTCCTTCACAAGGGTCAAATGGGTAGCGAATATGTTGCTTTAGAACCGGGTAATATTGCACGCAGCACATCACGTTGTAGTCCCGCGACAACTAATAAATTAAAATGAGACACGGTGCTTGAAAAAGAGGTCACCTAGTCACCTCTCATTTCTCACATGCAGGCAGTTGAACTTTCTCTCCTAAATTATTCATTCATACCATTTGAGCCTGGTCACGTATTTTTGTGAAGGAATTCTGTGCGGCGGAGCAAGTCAGAAGCTCTGTTCGCCCCAGAATCGTCAAGTATTCCTTCAATTTTTCGTAAACGTCACCTTCCAGCGTCTGGAGCAATGCATGAAACGAGAGAGACAGACAGGCCAGGAGTGATTCGCCATAATATATTATATGAAGGAATAAAAGTTGTTTAAAAAAAATCATTCTCCATTTACCCGAATGCAGCCATCCAAATCCACGTTAAAGTAGCGATCCTGATGAGCATTAGCAATCGCCAGGGAGATAATGTAGTCATTACGAGCCCCAGTGGACTTCTCCTCGCACGCTTCCTTTTTCGATGAAAACTGTGGTCGTTGTCAAAAGCATAAAACATTGTAACAAGAAAGGCAAAAATGAGAGTGCGAATTAGCAAAAGGAAACCACTAAATATAATACAACAACACATATATCAATGCCAGTATATATTATACAACTTTTTTATACATTTCAATTGAACAACAATAACAATATTGAGAATAGTAAATAATCAATAGATATCCAAAAATGTACACAGATAAAGCAAGCGGTTAGGATAACGGTTTACAAGCCCGGTGGTGATTCTACTTTGGTAGAGAAAAGAGAAGAGAAAGTGGGAAAGGGAAATTATAGAACTAAATATATAGATAGATTATCATAGATCCACTATCTTAGGCACCATAATATTGAACAGGTTGGTTCCAGGTAAGAATCATCTAATCATGAAGTGTGAATAGGATGAAGCGTGGCGTTTGTCCTCTCCTATGTCTTTCCAGTAATTTGATGGGGCGAGGCGAGAATTAATTTCTTGTTTCTTGGAAAATGGCAAAGGAAACGTTCAAAGCAAAAACAAATTTCTTTAGAGTCCTTTAAAAAGACTGATTGCTCAGACGTAGCATGCGTTGATGTTGATTGCACAAACGAGATAAATTAGAATTTCCAAAAATCATTTCCTTTTATATGAAATGTCTTAATTAAAATGAGGAATGATAAATATGATCTAAAAGGGATTGTGCAGAGAAGAGAGCACACGAGACGAGAAAGAGAGAGAGAAAAGAGAGAGAGAGAGAGAAAAAAAGAGTGAGAGAGAAAAAAAAAGAGTGAGAGAGAGAGAGAGAGCAAAGTGATGTGAAGTGAAGGACGCTGGGGGTACTGACCTTGGCCTGCCTTACCTTGACGCTGCTTCTTTGCAGAGACGTGAAAGAGGAGAAGATTGACCCTTTTTTCTTTTTAAGCCTGTAGATAAAGAATTGGATTATATATCTGTAAATATGACGGCTAATTAAGAGCAAAATGGGGGATAATATAAATGAAGAAGAATGATATATGGTATTACTTCTCCTCCACATCCCTGACTTTGTCTCTAGCGTCATGGGCAAGGTGTTCTTCTTCAAAGTAGAGTTTTTTAAAGCGGTCCAGCTCGGACACACTGACTTGGACCTCTTTTTGTACCACTTGGAGCTGGTCAAGACACTTTTTCGAGGCTGATAATTTCGCTTGGCGGATCGTCTTGGCGTCATCAGTGATTTGTTGTTGGAAAACCTCTACTGCTGCTAGTCGAGCACGAGCTAGTTTCTCGTTTTCTTCTAATACCGTTCTCCACACGTTCCACACATTCCTTTCACAATATCCATACATGACTATCATTACGGTTTCTTTTCTCACGTCGTGACGCTACCCCAATCCGATTGCAATTTTTCTACAATTGTAATTAGTTTATTTTTCATTAAATAAAAGTTGCTTTTTACCATTGCTCTTCCTCGTCCTCATCTCGTAAATCAGGTATTGATGGAATCTTCTTATTGAGGTATGCGCTGGACAACTTAAGCAACGCCTAAAAGCACAAATGGAAAAAGTCAATAAAGCTATAAAAAAAGATAAGGGAAGAGGTTTACTAAATCCCGTTCGCTCGCTACAATAATGCTGAAAGAAGCACTTTTCATAATATACTTATATCCCATTCCCATATGGTGACCGCTCATCTTTGAAGTGCTGGAAAAAATGAAAGGCATCCTAGTCCTGGTTTTCGCTCAATACCTTCATTTCCGATCCTCATTTCTTGGAAACACACATCTCTCTAATAAACTTGTCTGGATTTTCCTTTCCATATATTCCCACTCACAAACTGCATGACACTATGCTGCTGGCTTCTTCTGTTTACTCGTATACATCCCTTCCCTTTATTGTTCATTGCCCTATTGACTCTTTTGTAGCCTAATCCAATCAACGGGTGTGTGCAACAAGCAATTCACGAGAAATAAAGTGAATTGGGTTCCTTTTCACTCGGAATTTTTTTTTCTCACTCTAGCCATAGTGCTAAGCTACAATCCCTAAACAAATATTCCATACTTTAGATTAAA
Source organism: Dicranocentrus wangi (assembly GCA_036850665.1). Classification (NCBI taxonomy): domain Eukaryota; kingdom Metazoa; phylum Arthropoda; class Collembola; order Entomobryomorpha; family Entomobryidae; genus Dicranocentrus; species Dicranocentrus wangi. Next base: position 10,530 of record JAANSN010005560.1, read on the forward strand.
CCTTCTCTCCCATGTAAAAGTCGGCATTTTGAGCATCAAAAGCAATAAATGCATGCACACTTTGTAGCGCGCTTTACAGACAGCAACATACGACATATATTATATATATCTGTAGGCTAAAAGTGGGTTTATTTGTCATCTCATCAACTTCCCGTGCCGTGCTCAGAAAAAGGGTATCGCTAAAATCCTGTGACACTTCAACTTTCAACATGTAACAAGCAAAGCCTTGCAAGGAGGCCAAAATGCATTGAGCTAAAATGAAATTCCTTTCTTTCCCTTGTGTGTCCTTCCCGACCCCTTTGTCTCTCAAAAATTCACTTTCAATCGTGGATGTAACTAAATTTTCCATTTTGCAAATAGGATCTCTGATCTCTCCTTTCCACCATGTCTCCCATTTCAAATGAATTTTGCACAAGGACAAAAAGCCAGAGGCCGTGATGCTGTCGACGACGGAGCCAGAGGGCACACACCACACAGGGACTCGCACCAGGGCGGTTACAACAAGAGTTGCAACAAAATTCTATGTTTCTAAATACACTTACTACTACTACTTTCCCTTTCTCAGAATAGAAAAACCTAACTAAGCAGGCCTTTTTCAGTTTTCAGTAATACGAGCATTCAATTGTAGAATTCCGTTCCAATCCCTTAATTGTGCATAGCAGAAAAAAAAGCTTATAAGAACTAGCATGGGAACATCCTTTGTCCAACCAATCCTTACTACTAGTAAGTTTCCTATCATTCTCGTTATTTAGCGACGCAGATGTGTAAATCCCTTCAGCAGAAAAAAGAATGAGAATGGTTGTCAGACGAATGGGGGAATGGAAAAAAAACTAGACTAGAATCTCCTACCTGTTGTAGTACTTTATTTCCACAAGGACATTATTTATACTCTTGCTCGAGAACATCAAATAATCCTCTAGAAAATAATTAGTAATGTGATCCCAGGGATTTTTTTTGTGTTATGATGATGACATTATACAACTTCCCTAGGCAGCGTAATAAGTTCATAGAATTTCATAGAACAAAGGAAATGTGTCTTTCGCAATACGGTGTCTACTATGGCATATCTGTCATCTGCATTATGGCGGATGATAATCATCGTTAAAGTATCATCATTAATATCAAATTATTATCAAAGCGCAAAGTATTTCGATGCGCAAAATGGAATATATTTAGCGAATTTTTTTGTGACTAGGAATATCCAATGCAAAGTGACTTTTCTCAGGGTTCTCAAAACAAATAATAAAAATAATAAAAAAGGGATTTTATTGCGAAAAAACGACCCCGTGTTGTGTCGAGTTGTGTGCCAATAGGATGACTGTTATAATGAACTTTTGCTATTTCTGTTCGTGGTAAACATCATCAACTTGTTAAGTTGTTTATACAATCACGTTCAAGAGTCTCGTTTAATTTATTTATCTACTACGCATCGCACAGATTATGGAAAATGTACAGAGGAGTGAATGATGAGCACAAAATTAAACACTGTGTTGGTTCCTGTTCCTTTCATTTACTTCAGTCGTTCCTGATTTACTTTGCTCAAAGGGAAATTAGGGTACCCATGTTCTAATTCCTTTTATGTAGTTATATTCGAATGTTGCCAAGCGTCACGCTAACTAACTAGGGATGCCTAGGTAGTTTGTTTACGGAATTTACTTTCATTTGGCAAGAACCAGATG
>JAANSN010005561.1:0-12206 GCA_036850665.1 Dicranocentrus wangi
CTTTTTAGTTTGGAGGCATTAACAAAGTTATCAGGCACATTGTGCTAAGGTGGGGTTCAGTCAACTGCGTTCGTAACTTTGGATTTGGGGCAGTAGAAAGTTTAGTCTAATAATCAGTTAAATTTGTCCGTGTCGGAAACACGGTGGTGCCGAAAAAATCGAAAATATTTAAAATACTACTCATCCACAACACAAAGCCTTGTGTTAGGTGTGGTGGGGGTGTCCATTTGCACGAAAATATAACATGCCCCTGAACGGGGAATAAATTGTGAGTATGCATGATATTTTATGAGATTACTCGTTGTGTCAATGCAAAACAAAATTATTTTCACTTAGAAACTCTGATTTTGATGTGATATTGTGATTTTATTACGAACATAATGGATTGAGTTTGCCATATTAGTTTGCAAGTTAAGTTATTAAGTTTGCCTTACTATTAGCCTAAACCTTAATTAGTTTGCAGCATAGCAGCGCTGTCAACGTACATGTATGCATGCCTTTTTATGTTAGCATTTTATCATAATTTTGTGCTATAATAAAATTGCAAGTTGACTCTACATGTTTAGGGACATGTTTATGTGAATATCTGGAAGCTCCCATAAGAGACAGAAAACTAAAAATCAGTATACGAATGTCCATATTATACGCAACGGTCAAATATATTATGGTCAAAAACATTTCTGATTATGCAAATAATCCATGCTAGATTCTATTTATTATTATGTCGATACCTTCAATTAATTTAAAATAGGTTACTCAGTAAAGTATCATCCATAAGTTTGTTTTAAGGAATGGAATGCTGGTCTTTATGCTCTCAGAGAAATCGGATGGCATTCGAAACTGTGTAATAATATGTGATGAAAACGGACACATTGTAGTGCAAGACATACTTTGTGTAGTTTTAGTGAGAAACATTAGGCTCAATTAAAGTTGACCCACTGTTTAATTCATCCTTAACCACTACACCAAACTGCACAAATGTCGTAGGAGGTAGTGGGTTCCTCAGACAGAAATTCATTTCCGAATTTGTATCCGTCCTAAGTTTCACAGGCCTAATTTCGATTTCTTTCAGGTGTTCGTCCGATCCTATCAATTCATAATGAAGTCAATCGGTGGGAGATTGTTCGATTTCGTAGGCATTATCAATAACAAAGACAATGTTTCCGGAACATACATTGATACATCCCGCTCTTCGCCTTTACAATAAACGAAGACACTTCCTGTCATTGTTCGGGTGGTGAAAACTCTAGTAAAACTTTTTGTTAGTTCATTGAGATGTAGGCTATAATATAATGACCCGGCCCAAACACCACCTATGTATGGAAAATGTGAATTGCTCATACTCCCTGTTTTGTTCATTAATGCATAAAAATCCGCTCTCCTACAATATTATTATACTCTAGCTCAGCTCAATCCAAGTGGAGCAGTCCAAAAATTGACATTAATAGGGAAGATAGCTATATTACCACTGACTAATTAGTAAGTTATTGATTGCCAAATTATTGCTGATCGACGGTAAGACTATTGGATCGAAGATTCTTCAAAATCCTTGAACCCACAATATATCTGTGCATCTCTGACCAGATTTAAAATAGCAGTATCGATTTCATTGCACATTTTATTCATGAATTGAATTTTTTATTGACATGTTAATGTAGAATAGCATACTTCCAATACTAATAGGAGAAATTTAAATTTAGCTTCCATAATGTATGGACACAGCTTCATTAAAAATGACCAAATCAAGTTAGTTGAGAGTGCAGTAGTTGCAAATGCAAAATGTTGAGTGACCGGTAACTATTTTTTAAACACCAAAGTATAATTCCCTCACATTATATAAGATTATTAACAGAAAAAGTGTTCCTTTTAAAAGTTGTATTACAATGATTTACATGATATGCGTTAATCTTTTGTCAATGTCAGCATGTAAACCTTGACAAATGCGAACAAAATACTAGTAGATTAACAATGTACTATGAATCAACCGGATGCAAGTTTTCAAAAGTAAGCTCATGGCTGATATTATTTTGCAGAATCTGAATTATCTCATGAGTGATGATAATGCAAAATCCGCATCCGTAGTATTATAAGTAATCCCAGTTGAAATCAGAAGTGTAATTCCATTCAATACCTCTCTTTATCTTTGGCTGAGGATATCTACATAGTTATCTTTGCAAACTTATTTTTTGAATAACTACGAACGTAGATGTCAAAAATAAGTAATAAAGTCTTCATAACACTAACGCTTCACCTTTAATAATGAAAGTTTTAATTAAGCACGGTACGACTTATTTAAGCCAGGGATGTATGATGGGGAGAAATCTCGGAAGTAAACTACGTACAATAATATTATAACAACTCGGTTCATGATCTACTTTGTAATGCAGACTGCTGTTATTATATTGCTAATAATTATGTTGCTGTAATATGCCACAATGTGACGCTTAATTTTATTGATTAATTAGTTGATACATGCTAATTTTAAAACTCAATTTAGCTCTTCTAAAAAGGTACAAGGATTACCATAAAATTTAGCATAGAAATGGTATTCCTTGAAAAATTCTAATCAGAAATATTAAGTTCAATTACAGTTGATCCACTATTGAATTGGTCCCGTACGGATAGCGCAAACTGGAGAGATGTCCCTCCAGGAGGAAGTGGGGTATTCAGCTTAAAATCGAGACGGTAAGGGAACATTGCCGGTATGGATTGCGTCCACAGCTTTACAAAGTTGACCTCAATTTCGGTTGGTTCCTCAAGTCCTATTATGTCATACGAAAGAAACCCTTTTGGGTCTTCATCAATTTCGTACGCATTGTCACTAACAATGACAAAGTTTCCAGAGGAAATTGGATTGGCTATTTTCCAGCCTGATGGGATGTTGAACGTGTACTTTGGTTCTGAAAATTGGGGCTGCAAAAGACAAAATCCAAATCAATTAAAAGTTGATCAAAGCAATACAAAGGTATAATCTTAAATTTAACTGTAGCTGTGACAAGGAGTGCATAATGCCAATAGTACTTACAGGTGACATATCTTGGAAAGGAATTTGAAGATGATACGTTGCTACTTCCCCTGCTTCGCCATTACAAAAAACATATACAGTTCTTTTCATTGTTCGGGTGGAGAAGGCTCTAGTAAAATTCTTGGTCCGTGCATTAGGATATATGCGATAGAAATCTGAGCCAGTCTTGGCTCCAGTCGCATATGGAAAGTGCTCATTGTTTAGTGTATTTACTCGGTTCACCGATCCGTAAAAGTCGACTCGCCTAAGGTAATAAATAATAATCCCGTCATAACCAGTTTAACTGCAAAATTTATAATCGCAACAATTATTAGAGTAGGACTAAAGTAAGTACCACATGTCAATGGAGCTGTCGCCTGGCAAGTTATCTAGTAAAATTCTTGGTCCGTGCATTAGGATATATGCGATAGAAATCTGAGCCAGTCTTGGCTCCAGTCGCATATGCAAAGTGGGCATTGTTTAGTGTATTTACTCGGTTCACCGATCCGTAAAAGTTGACTCGCCTAAGGCAATAAATAATAATCCCATCACAACCAGTTTAGGTAACTGCAAAATTTATAATCGCAACAATTATTAGAGTAGGACTAAAGTAAGTACCACATGTCAATGGAGCTGTCGCCTGGCAAGTTGTCACTGACCGGTGGCAATACTATCGGATCATCTTCGGAGTTTTCGTTTAGACCTTCGAATCCACAAGATTTCTGTGCCTCTGTGGACAAGTTTAAAAATGGAGTATCATCCTGCGTTTTGGGAATTTATATAATATATTAAAATTATTTCTAACCTGCAACCCTTGTTATATAAAAGGCGAGACTCAGAAGTACAAGGAGAAATTTGAGTTTAGCTTCCATTACAAAAGCTAGTTTAACTGAAAGAAACCAAAACTTTTTATTACAGTTAGTTCTACGAAAAAAAATTTTAATGATCATGTACGTATTTTATTTAACTAGCAGCAATTAGCATGCCATGAAGATTGTGACATTAAATATTGTAACATTGTGACAATTTATTCGTTTGTCGTATATGGCATGACATCATGCCACAAATATAATATTCGACATGCCAAGCATATCATATTGATAATCGTGATCCGATTTAAGCTTTTGTCCCTGTCGTTTTACGAGACTTGACAAAGATGACAAATAAATGTGCATGGGTATTAGCAACGAGTTGGGCTTTGAATGGACAAAGGATTTTGAAAGCAAGCGAAGTGTGTGTGGCGTGTGGTGTGACTGCATGCATGCAACCATTTATTTATCTAATGATTGATGATGATATGAAATCCGCGTGCGTATTAGTCTATACCTTTTTTATTTTCAGTATCAATTTGACTCTCGGTAGTACTCACCCCACTCGTTTAGCACAACTGATTAAATGCGACTTACTAAGCATTGAAGTTAGGTTAATGTACACTCCATGAATCTCATTTGCTGAGGTTCTACAATGTATGAACATAGTAATAATTGGAGGAGGACAACTGGCTTTTGTTCAAAACATCGGATCCGGTTATTGGAAATGCAACATTTTGAAAATGACTGAATATATATGGAATCTCAGAAGTGTGTTTAATGACATTGTTACGAAATCGGGGATCTGTTCAAACAAAATGCAATCCAAGAACTAGACTAAATATAATTTTAAACTTGAACAAATATGCTTTATGAAACTTCCCTCATAAGATTATCCTTTGCTAGATAATTCATTGAGTATGGCAAGGCAAGATTGTAGCAACCCTCGCACATGGCTGTCTTGTACTACATTCCCGATCCTCCAAAGTTTCTCTGTTGTTATTTAAGTGAGATTATTACGAGAGGAATGTTTTCAACTAAAGATTCCCTATTATATTTTGCTAACCTTTTTTGCGGTTTTTGACTTGTTGATATTCCAAGTCCCATTTACCCAATTACTCTAGTCTAGTAATACTGCTGAAATTCGGCAATTATCCAGGAACGAATGGAGCAGTTAAACAAATCTCCTAGATGTCAGGATGTAGATGTAGAAACAATACAAAACTCATGTTAGTGTGTAACAAAGTGCAACTTAACACAGCTATATGTAATTACATCAGATGCACAAATCTCGTCTTCCCAATTTCTGTTGTACGAGCTATCTAAAACTGATTGGAATTTTGTATTGACTTTATGACTTCAAAAATGTTACGATGTTAAGTTGTCTACCTTGTGTCTAGTGTTTAATTTTGTTGATATATAACACCCAAGAATTACAACTCATTTGTATTCCGCTGACACTGACATAATGACTCTGAAATTATCCAGGACACAATGTACTTATCACTCAAAAATGTTATGTAATCAGCATGACGAAATGTAGTAGCAAATTGAAACCCGCATTTTTTAACACACGCTGCAAGTTTGCGGTGACATATGAGCTGATCAAATTCGTTATATTAGAATCAAGTATATACCCTTGTGCTTCAAAGGTTTGCCAGAGTCAGAGGTAGTCGAATGGGGTAGATGTCCAAATTATAGTTCTGGCCTTTTGATTCACTTGCCTCGTCTGCGGAAAAATACAAGCAAGGATAGCATAATAAATATTTTAAATATTAATCAGCCACGACAACATCCTCGTGACTTGCATTATATGAAATATAAATACCTGATGACATTTTGCTATTCCAAATCTTCCCTATGATGGCCATAATATTTTCGAACATGCAGCGATTAAGAAAAGTGATTTTGTTAGAGGGGAATTGTGGACGGTTTCATCCTTTAGTCACCATTATAATGTTTTACTCATCCATTAATTTTGTAATTTCCTAAATCCTATTATGAAGTCGACAGTGGAACCTAAAATGCGAAAATGAAAAAGTATTTAGCATAATAGAAATCAGACTCAAAAGTACGACAAAATTCTGTATTTCCTGTTTGAATTCATTCATTTATTTGAACATACACCAACTCAATATCAGTCTGGTCGGGTCAGAAGAACACAATCTGTATTTAGTCCTCCCAATTTGTCAATGTGATTTTCCCATCGCGTCAAATTCGATAATACAATTGAGATAAGCACCTGTTTGACGTGTGTCTATACACATACACCTACCAACGAAAAGAAATAATCTGAATACTTTGTAATTTAAAAAAATTTTTTGAACACTATATCATTACCACCTAACAAAATTCCCAATCCTGTCCGTAACTGGGTCTGCATGCCTTCGGACACGTCTGGAAATCCCGACTAATATTACTCCCTAACACCGGATTCCCTGCAAAGTCGTCCGTATTCCGCCAGCCAGTTCATTGGGAAGGGCCTAGCCCACGACCCTTGACCCCACCGCTCGCAGTGATAGCTGTCATACGACACAAAATCCCTCTTTTCCCTTTTATAAATTATCGCAACTACCATGTACTGGTCCTTCTTTTTGCCATGATTTTCCGGACGCTGACTTGCGTCAATCAGTTGCTGCTGTTAGTTGGCTGCTTTTCTTCTCCCCAAATGGTTGTTCCTGGCTCCCCACAGTCCTCCCAGAATAGGAATGATGTGCGCACCGGCCCTATCCCGCATATTATGAAAGGGTTTATCGAGGCTAAGCCTGCGTGCACTGCGTCAGCTTCCCGCTCTGATATTATTGACTCGAGGTCACGAGATGTGAACGTGTTCACCGTTGGATCCCCCAACATAAGGAAACTCCACGTTCGAAAATCCATTTGTACATGTCATAAGTTCCAGCGTCGGCTTTGGTTCGATTCTTGGGCAAGAAGAATGTGAAGGGTACGACATTCTGATAAATTATATTTGTAATGGTGGAGTTACTGCACGTTGAAGTTACTCTAGCAGAAAATAGTAAAAGCTAGGCTAGTTATTTGACCAGGTTACATTTATATCGTGGATTACCTTTTAAATACATATTTTCCTACGCTTACGGTTTATTTAGATATTTAGAGCTTCCCAATCCCATCCTTTGGCAGTGGCACTCCTCATGAACAAGCGTTACTTATCCACCAATTCGAATGTCCCCTTATTCTCTATCACCTTATTTGTCCCTGTATCCATTTACATTTCTTAGAAAAGTCTTAGTGTTTACAATTGAATTTTCCATGAGATTGTTCATGCCTTTAAATCTTTGAGCGGATCATTGATACATAATTCAGACATACTACAATTCAGAGGCATACGAATAGCGTGAGTGAAACATAATATGGAATATCTTAATATGGGTATAGCAAATTTGGTGGAATATATATAACACAACTGATTGATAATTCACAGCCGGCTGCTCATTGTGAGTACAATTTATGTTATTTTACGATGTCACGGAGCACAACTTGAAGGGAAGGATATATGACCATGTTGCCGTTCCCAGAAGCAGGTCAGTCAATCCATTGACAGTTTGTCAAGATTAATGACGGCGTACTAATAATAACTAAGTTATTTCCTCTAAGCCCAGCTCCCCCAAAGTGCTAATCCGTGTGACTTAAAGCGCAGCAAAATGGAAAACAAAAGCAAAGAAAGGAACTCAATTATACGAAGCAATAGATATAAGTAAACGCTTTAATTTCAAATTATTTCCTACTAGGAACATTCAACAGGATAATTGTGAAACTTTCCAATTAATTTGGGGAATTTGAGTGATCAATCCGCACGGCATGCTCCTTTGGAAATCCATATCCTTCCACAATAGCCTCCAACACGGAGAGCAGAGGCTCCCCAGGGGCTGCAGCTCGGGTTAGGATAACAACGCGCTCCCGGGTATCGTAAGAANGGATAACAACGCGCTCCCGGGTATCGTAAGAATTGTCAGTTGGACAAAAGTAGAGTATTCCGTAATGAGCGTTGTCGGTGTGACCCCACACTGCCACGGAGTCAGCTACGAAAAAGAACCACAGGAGTTTCTAAACATCTTTCATATCAATGCATGGCTTGTGCACGTGTATGAATAACTCGAGTTGTAGAATTTTTCACTTACAATCAAGTATAGAATACAAGAGGGACCAAGAAGACTTTCCGCTGGATGTTAGAAATAGTAGGTTTATGTAGGGCCAGCGCGTCCCACCGCTTGTCTCGTTAACATACCTACATACAGATTCATTCAAAAAACGCTAATTTATATACTACTCTGGATTGCTATTTAATGTGTTCCTGAGAAAAGTGCCACTCACGTTTGATGAAAGCCCCAGTGACCCAGCAAGCCTGGGTACGTTATGTATTGTTGTAGGCAGGCAGGAGGTTCAACGACTTCTTCTGCTCTTCTCACAAATATCTCTTGAATGTGCCAAGTTCCATCGGCAATCTGTAGTACCCAAAAGATAGCTTTCTTTCGTCTTTGAAAATTTCCAAAATAATTTTTATTTCAAAAAGTAAAAGTCAACTTGCCATATCAATGTCGAAATGCTCGTCTCCAATTGGAGGGACAGCCGGCTCCGAGGACTTACAGTTTGCGGCATCTCCTTGGCTAGCAAGGACACAAGTCCCGATTATGGACAAAATAATTAGCAACGTTTTGGGCTTCATGGTGGACCTTCGTTGTGAGTTGGCGGAGTATCTACTGGAATATGAGCAGTTTCAATTTAGACTACACTAAGGGTTCTGATGATCATTTACAAGGAAATATACCCAGTAGATTTGGTCCAGTCAATAGGCAAAAGACGTATTTATATGTACTTTGTCATGAAGAAAGCAAAAAATGCTGCTGCCAGTTTTTTTCGAAATGGGGATACTATTACTGGAAATGTGTTTTCCGCCTATCATAATATAATTTATATCTAGAATAAAATTTTATTGACCTGACTTGTAGAGCTAAAAAAAGACGCGTTTTTGTAATTTAGAGTATATTAAAATTTATTCCAAGGATCTTTAATGCAGTACAACTGATTTAAACGCTATTACGCAAAATTTTATTCTGATCTGAACTTTAATATACGTTTCGGCATAAACCCTTTTCACCAGGTCAGCAGTCTCTCATCGAAAGTACTTTAAGTTATTTGAAGTAAGGAGCAGCTTCCGTCATACCAAACTGGAGTGTCCAACGAAAATGCTGTACACAAACGTTTTAGAACTGTTCGCAAAATGAGAGTGATAGTGGGCGCATGTAATTTCAAAATTGCAATTCATGCAACTGTGATTAACAAAGCATACGAATACTGCGCTATCGTCTGATTGGAAGCCAAAAGGAAATCAATCTGCGACTAGTCCATGATTAGTTTGCAGAAAATATGTTTATTTATTATAACATATTATTAAAATATATTATGAAATATTATATTATTAAATACGCTAATTTAATGACACAACACACATCCTTGTATTTTATAGTCCTGCACAGTTACGTATGTTTTCGTTCCAGGATTACAAGGGAAGTTCTCAGGTTGGGATTACGGATTACTGGCCTATAAATTGTAGGAGTGGATTACGGATTGTAATCCGTAATCCAAATCCACTTTCGGATTACAGTAATCCGGGATTATCGGCAACCCTGCTGAAACCCCCAATTATATTATTAAATACGCTAATTTCATGACACAACACACATCCTTGTATTTTGTAGTCCTGCACAGTTACGTATGTTTTCGTTCCAACGATTACAATCATCCATGACGAACTCCACCTTGCAAGAATTCTAAAATTGTGGACAATGTTAACCAAATTTATGAGCCTAAGGCAGTTTTCAAGGTCTGCCGCTGTCATTTATGTCAAACCGCCTCCACCTCAACAGTGTAGGAAAGAGGCATGTTTTACACAATCTTGTCAAAAGAGCTGACTTCAAATCTCTTTCGAAGGTCAGAAAGGATTATCGATAACCAAGGTTTATCATTTATTACCAGGGAATTAGCCCCGACCACTTTCGCAATTTATTGGTTGATCCGTTTTCCAAGAAATGAATAGTAGAATATCACATCTTTAATGTGATTGCAACAGTTTGTCCATGTATACGCCATAATCAAAATGATATTTTTAAATATTGCACCAACGTGCTTCACAATCCACGGTGCACATTTGGGTATTGAAGCAACAGATAAATGTTTGGAACTAGCTAATACTTAAAATGAATAGCATTTTGCAAGCAAACAAGGATTAAGGTGGCTTAACACACTGATTTATTGCGGGAGAATAACAGAAGTATTAACAGTTAACAACTTAAACCGTTTTCCAGGAAATTGTGCAAGTCGCATAAACTATCACAATGACATTTTCATTGATTCCGATAAGTTAATACTGCTTATGCAAACCTTGTTGCGATATAAAACAAGTGATTGTCGCGGGATTTCTGCTCCAACTAAAACATGCACATGCAAGTCAACAGAGTACTCCTATAAATAGTAAACCAAATTCTATATTTTTATCCAGATACATTTTGCCTATGCATAAAATCCCACCAGTTGTCTTTTGAAGGCTTCATTAAAATGACCAAATTAATTACAATGGTCTTAGTAGTTGGTGGTTTTACGGCAGCTCTTGATGCCTATGCATAAAATCCCACCAGTTGTCTTTTGAAGGCTTCATTAAAATGGCCAAATTAATTACAATGGTCTTAGTAGTTGGTGGTTTTACGGCAGCTCTTGGGTCGCCACCATCGGCGCTGCCGACCCCGACTGCAGCTCAACAAGAAGGTATGCACTGCACATGAACATGTTAATACCCAGCAGAGGTTTGCATTCGGAATTTATTTCCATTTTCAGTTCTTGATCGATTACAAAACAATGCTGACTTTGAAACAATTGGGCAAACTGGGAATAAGATTTTCATTGCCTATACTCCACTCCGCGTAAGTATAAGTCTTCTTTCAATCAAACAATTCGTGGTAGATTAATAAAACTAATGGGAACTAATAGAATGCGATGTATCGAGGTTCGTTCTGCACGGAAGCTGGGCTTGAATTTGCTACTCTCAAGGATCGCTCGGAATATACATTTATTTCGCTAAACTACAGAGGAGGAGGTATGTCACTTTAGTATAAGCCGCTAGAAAAGCATCTCCAAATTAATCCACTGATTATGCCTGTATTGTAGTTTTATGGCTTTCCGGCTTGCTGCGTGGTAACTATGACCAGTACCGAGCGGATGCATTTGTCTGGTCTAACGGAGAACAAGTTCCCCAAGACATCACCTTTTACCTTGACGCAAGTCAATTACTCTGTGTTTGTGTATATCCTGGGCTATTTACCACCGTTGCAAGTTGCCATAATGCACAGCATCAAACCCTATGCCAGCTACAACTTGGAGAGGTAGCCTAGGACTCAGCACTTATCCTTTTCATTAGTCAGTTTGTCGATAAATATGATATGATGCTACAAAATAAATACTCCAACTTGTATTTTTGCCTGCAATTCCTGCAAATTGATTTAGATTAACATACCAAATGTCAAACCAATACATACAATTGTCACAACCGAGCGACATCTATATCTTTATCTTATCTTAAGCGACATTCACAACATACTATCATACTCGTAGATGAATTTCTTAAAACTTTTGAACTGGATCTCAATCTAATACAGAACATATTCTTGGGGAATCTCATTCGTGAAAAAACCTTTAGAGCTGTCATAAATCAGCTAATTAATGACATATTTTGTCATTAGTTATTATGACTTCATATAACTATAAAGTACAACGAAGCCAATGAGGTCGTGGTTATTCATTTCAGAAGAACAAAGTGAAAGTGGATATGAGCAAATAGATAAAGCACACTATGCGTGTGCGCGAGGGATTAATGTCTTGAAAGTGATGATGATCATTCCAGATTCAAGAAAATTGGAAAGTATTCAATCTAAACGCGCCATATGGCAAAGACGGGTTGCATCATGTGAGAGGTGGACGACGGGGAAGGGACCCTTCCCTAGTTAGCCTTCTGCTGAGCTATTGAGGTTGGTTACATGTTTGTGCGCCTTCGATCAATGTGTATACGGCTGCTGATGCGGATTATTGTCAGACCTCACCCAACACGGCTAGTATTTCATTTATGACGAATCGCCCATACAATATCCTCTAATAGCACCAAAATCCTTGTTTACGAACATGTTTTAAGCCTATCATAGTTTAATTTCTCTCCATTTTAACTAACAACAAAATTAGCAAACTTTGGTGGCTAACCGCAACTGAAATTTAAAATTATTTGCTGGTACTGTGGGTCAAAAGGAGCAAAAAAGGGATGGCCCTTTTCCCCATTTTTGTCCTCCTACAAGGTCCTTAAAATAAATGGTGCAAGTACAATGTTGGTTGCA
>JAANSN010005562.1:0-12205 GCA_036850665.1 Dicranocentrus wangi
TATTAATACGCAATGTGGAAATGTGTGTACTTGAGAACAGATGACATTAGGACAGCCGCATATATGCGGAGGAGCAACTGTTAACGGAACGCATAAAGCTGCATAGGCTATTTCGTGATTTTGGGTAAGAAAATGTGTCGGGTCGGGCGGAACCAGTGGATTCGGGTCTCGGGGTCACGAGTTTCCCATCCGGAACCCAGTGGTTGTCGTTGACTTAGTATCTTTCTACCCACAGTACATAACCTAATTATTACTATGCACTGTGCGACATGTGAGAGATGAAATGGCATGCATTTTATACACGGCTTGTCCGGCCGTGCATAAATTACATGCCACCATACGACAATATTGATTGGTGCATTTCTTTGCGATTTTACCACCTCCTCAGCAAAACAAATTGAAAAGGAGATATCTCCCAATGGAACGAAATTCTCGTGTGCCAACGTGGACGCCGATGACGCCAGTACCATGAGCGAGGACATGAGCACCACCCGAGCTGGTATTATCGGTCAGAAATATCGATGGGCAGATTTCGACGTTTACGTGGACCCCTCGTACAGTAAGCAAGTAAATTTTAGCTAGCCTTTCGTTATTTTAACTTTACGTAAAATAAAATTGGAAGGAATATCAATTAAAATGTATGCTTAGCTCAAAATGAGTACACCCTCGTCAACAACGCGTTGGACCGACTGTCCAAGGCCGCTCCAGGCTGCGTCAACTATCGCATTTACCCCAGAAACTCGGCCAAGCCAACTTCGGGTGACTTTGTTCATGTGATTAAGGGAAATGGTTGTTCCTCGCCGGTGGGGAGGCGAGGTGGCGAACAGGTGCCGTATTATGCTCAACATTAATATACCTATATGCATAAATAATTTCTTGACTTTGGTTGTGTATGCACACTAAAACTTGAAACCTTAATATACATATTCGCTTTTAGACTTTAATACTGGAAACCCCGACGTGCATGGCTGTAGGAACAATTGTTCACGAAATGATGCACGCGTTGGGATTCTTTCACGAGCAAAGCCGGAAGGATAGGGATAAGCATGTGATCATAAAATGGAAAAATATTAAGTCAGGTAAGAGTGGAGTGAGGGGGGCTGCAGCTAACGACTGTAAGGGATAAAGCAACTGTGGCTCATTCACGTAACAGGTTTCTTTGTCTTTTAGGAGAGGAGCACAACTTTTACAAGGTGAATCGATCCACAACCTTCGGTGTCCCGTATAACCTCATCAGCATTATGCATTATCCGGATGATGCATTTAGTAAAAGCAATGAGCCAACAATGGTTTCGAAAGTAAAAAAATCTGCTACCCTTTTTTACATTATAAAAATCAAGATTTAACTCGTCTATCTAATGTTCGGTAATAATGACTTTACTGATTTAATTAGAACGGCCAGCCAATGGGCTCCACTGGGGAGCTACAGGACACTGATATAGAAGAAATTAAGAAAATGTACAAATGCTAAATTCCCTGAATTCCTTAACAATCTAATGACAATAATATTAGATGTATTCGTAATATCGTAAGACAAGATGAATGCATTCGTTCTTGTGGATTAAACCACCTGGCTCGCCCTAGCAAAAGAATATATTCCACCAGTTAGCTTGAAATTTTTATTAAAGTATTAATAAATCCACCACGTGGTCCAACCCGTCATCAATAAACGTCAAAAATGTGTGTTTATCCACAACCCAAATGCATGACACATCACACTGTTTGTAAGTAATAGTAGCATATAAATGCGGCTTAAATAAAAGTATACTTTTTTAATTTGGCCAACCTTTATTTCAGTTCTCCAAAATGCTAAACAGTATAAAATATATAAAATTCTGAATTTATATAATAAAACTACCTTTAACGAAGTTAGTGCGGTTGAAATGGGGCGAACACTCCCCTTTATAATCTAAAAATTTACACGTAATCAATTCATATTTTATTAAAAAATTCCATTATTTTGCTCACAATTTCAATCGCCTTCTCCAAACTATTCAAACCGCAAACACGACATTTACTCATATTTCGCCATGTTACAAGAACTGCTTGGACGAGATTTTTGACGGAGGGTAGCACCACTTGGTCCTGGAATTGGGGATGTCAATCTGCAAATAACCTCTGGCAGATGATGTTGGAGCATGTGGACCTTCATGCTGCGGTCGCGTGTGGTTTCTCTGCACAATTGACAATGAAATCGTCTCTGATGACTGGCGCTGTGGATCAAACCCTCCATCCGAATCTTCGCCACAGCTGCATCCACATCTGTCTCCAATGTTCCTCGAGGCATGTCGAAGAATAGCGTGGAGTGCGTGCACTTCATGTGATACTTCTTATCGACGTTGTTTCTAAATACAGCCGAGCAGTACGAGCATGTCTTCCGGTTTCCAGCCGCTACTCGAATCTTCTCCTCATGGTCTGGCATGTCTTGGTCTTGGTCACCGTTCTCCAGCACAACTTTCGGTTCCGCCTCCACAACTTCTGCTTCTCTCAAACCATTTTCAATAACTCCAAATCCACTCAGTGGAACATTTTGATAAGCTTGAAGCTGCTCTTCTGTGGAGTCATCCTGAAATACCCATACTGATCCACCGATTCTAATTGCAATAGTCTTCATTTCCGCTTCCACTGAGTTTCCTGGATGGTATCCACTTCCGTCTTCCAGACTATGAGTGACCCCTCCTACTTCAGCGACTCCACTTTCCCAGTTGATAAGATCCCTCAGCAAGGACTCGTCCAGACCTTTAGATTGGAGCTTCAGTTCACCTAAATTTAATAAACAACATGCATTAATTAATGAGCCCACTACATTTAAATCTGTTTAATTAAACGTATTTAAAACTTTAAAGAAAGACTTACACTGGTTCAGAATCATTTCTCTCAATTCCGCCTCACAACTCTGAAAATCCTGGGGGTTCCCAATTTTCAAATAATCGCGTAGCTTCTGGACGCATCCCCAAAGCAAGTAGCTGCCCCCTCCATACTTTGCGTACACATTGCCAAACAAAACAGCTATTTCCGACCACGGTAAACTAAGCGCTTCAGCGATCACCTCCAATGCCTCCTGGTTCCCCTCACTCATCCTATTCCTGACATACTGGGAGTAAGAGGGAGACTGGGTGTGGTCAAAGTCTATGAACTGAAACAGGGATTTTAGCCCTTGCAAAGTGGTTACGCTGTCACCAGGATTATTTCCAGCACTGTCAATTATTGCGCTTATTGCCAGACTATAATCTCTAACAGTTGGACCAGCCGTGACACTAATAATAGAGCTTGCCATTTTTTGGAAACTTCGCCTCTTTCCAACTCAAAATTCTACCCGAAGTTGCTACAATTTCAAAATGACAGAGTTTTAAAAAGTGACAATTTAAATCAAATGTATTACTTTCTAGCGAAGAGCAGCAGAGCCTACTTTGCACTTGGACGGAGTCTCCCTACGAAATGTGATAATTCCTCCGTATTTTGCTTCCAAACTATGGCGTAGTTGCGAAGCACTGCTCCTCCAGTCCAGTAGTACATAATCCCTTGCGTATTTTGCATAATGCGTAATGCGCTAGTAGTGCACTATATTCTATTCAAAATTGACGTAAAACATTCGTTTACTCCGTTCCGATTTATGTTATGCCGGGGACATGTAAAAAATGATGATCCTTCCTTCCCGGCGATTACTTTACTCACACACAACATTCAGTTTTCTCAGTAATGCAATGCACATTTAATTTTGCTGTTAATTAGCTGTTTCTCCTTCTCCTCCGTTTTGCATGTATTCCATATTCCATTCCATAATATATATGGAGCAGTGTGCAAGGGCAGGAAATTATTTCACTGCTTTCGGTTTCTAACAGACTGTCAGGTGCAGCCCGCACTTTCACTCCGCATTGTTTATTGAAAAGGAGCCAATACATCACGTATTGTGCACGAGGCACATAGTCATAATTTGTATGGGCATTACCACTTTTTAATTTTTAGCATTTGAACGAAAATGAACTAAACTAATGTAGCTGCCTTCACACTAATTATTGGTGGTACGGTACCACCGGAAGGTGGCAATTTACGTATATCTATGCACACAACACATTATGAATATAATCTAGGTCGGACTTTGGAGCAGAGAGGAGAGGAATGTTTTACGTTGATTTTGAATAAAATGTAGTGCAGTTGCGCATGCAGATTGAGAACACACATAGCATGAATACCTATACTCCTCTCCTCGGTAGTATTTCACAACTATTTCGTAATTTGGAAGAAGAAAATGAAGGACATCACATTTCGCGGACAGACTCCGTCCAAGTAGGTTCTCTGGTAGAAATTACACTTGCTAAATTGTCGCTTTTTAAAAATTTCCTGATTTTGAAGGTTTCCGGTATTTTAGCAAATTCGGCTGAATTTTGAGGCGTAGGAACAACTGACCGAAGTTTCCAAAATGGCAAGCTCTACTACTACTACTACTTCTACTCCCATCCCTTCTGTTCAAAGCTATTGTATTCAGTGTCCAAACGCAGTAAATGTCACTGAAAATCCTGCTGGAACCGCTCAAGGGCTAAAATCCCTGCTTCAATTCTTAGACTTTGACTACTCCCAGGTCCCCTCTTACTCCCAGTATATCACAAATAAGATGAGGGATGGAAACCAGGAGGTGGTGGAGGTGATGGCGAAGGAACTATGTTTTGAGTGTTCGGAAGTAGCAGACCTCTTTGGCATCCTGTTCGCCAAGTACGGAGGGTATTGCTACATGACATGGGCATGCGTTCTGACGCTAAGTGAGCGTTTGAAAATGAGTCGACCCCGGGTTTTGGAAAGTCATGAGGCGGAGTTGAGAAAAAGGATTTTGAGCCAATGTAAGTTTTTGAAATTTTTTGACGTTTATTGTCACATGACATGTATAAATAAGTTAACGTGTAAATTAATTAATGCGTGTTGTTTATTAAATCTAGGTGAGCTGAAGCTCCAAGCTAAAGGACTGGACCGGCCCAAGCTGGAGGAGCTTCTCGTCCCGGAAATGGAAATTATTGGACTTCTGGAGGAGGTTGATGCCTACGTGAGCAATCGCCAAGGTCAGGTGTGAGATGGGATCCATCCAGGATATATATTCAGCCAAATGGGGACAGTTGAGATCGGGCCAAGTGGAGGAGAACTAGTATGAATGAGGTGTAGCTCAGGAGGAGATGAGAGAAGCAGAAATTGTGAACCCGCAAGTTAGTTGGATGAATTGATTGCGTACACATTTTAGATGATAAAATTAGAATATTCTGTCATTTTCAAAACTGCAGTGGTTTGTGCAGTTAGTTAGTTTTATTAGAAATCCAGTGATTAAATCTATATAATGTTGTACTCTTTTTGAGGAAATTAAGAAAAAGGAACAATAATGGAGAAAATGTAAAGTATATTCTTATCATCATCATAAATATGCAAGCGTGTTGAGCAGAAGAAATGTATTTGTAATTACTTTTTTATAGTAATGTGCTGCCTACATTTTGTTTTATTTTCTATTTATGTTTCTCCAGCAGCATATTTATCGGTATGAACTAGCAATCTCCAAAGAGCACATGTTTGATATTCAATTGTAATAAAATCAAATTAATTTAACTTTAACCAGTGACGACTTCTTTGGTTTTGCATTTTTCATAATCTCCTGAACCTTGCCACGCCAAATCGCCTCGAACATTCAAACGATCGGAAATTACTTAATTAATTATATTGGCTACTCATAAATTATTATTTATCCCACTTGGTTGCGCTGTGTCTGCATTCACTTTGTCAGTTTATTTGCACGTCAATTTTTATAGCTACTTGTTCATTCCTTCCAGTCTTTACGCCACCTCGCTCGAGGCAAATCATACAGGCATTCAATACTCTCTGAATATTATTATTATCCTTCCGGATCAAACACAAAATCAGCTCTCCGACAAAACCCCCGCTTGCCAAGGCAAGACCAGCCCCCAGAATAAAAAATATTATGGCAGAATTTCCCTTCAAAATCGTGCTTTCCACTGCGAGCTTGTCGGACACCGTGGTCCACTTTTTAAATCTCATATTAACAGTATCACTCCATGCACCCCACACCCCGGATTCACCAATGTACCTAATCCCCTTCAAAATCCGGCTTGGAATCCAACCGTAAATATAAAACTGGTGGTTCTCCTCCCAAATTGTGCTCCCTCCCAACGATGCCTGTTTTCCCTCCCTTTTTAATTTTTTAAAATACTGGGAGCAGATCGGCTCCGGCAAAATCAGGGCGGTGTTGTTGCACCCCTCCAATCTGTCATACAAAACCCCCATTTCAAGACTTTCAAATGTCCTTTTCAGCCTGTGATACAAGGTTCCATTTGTTTTAAAGGAGGTGTTCAACTGGTTGAGCAATTTCCCGGTGGATTCATGCAACCGGTAGTGGTCCAAAATCAAGCTAATTCTGCTCACAGTGGCATTGTCCAATTGATCCTGTTTCGAATTAGTTTTTGGAAATAGCTCCGAGTTGAAGGAGGCGTTATAGCTAGCTCCGTGTGCTACCGTGACCACCTTGAGGTCATCTCTCATTGAGAAACTTCCCAACAGGTCAGATTGGAACCCCGCCCACCAAGTCAGCACGAAATGGTCTACTCTGAGGTAAACCGAAAATTTGTGAGCGACCAGCTCCTCAATGTTGTCGATTGGGGTTTGTCTCCGTGGCGCGTTCAACTTGTAAATGTTATCGTGCCGATAGGCATTCGAGATGACCAATCCCACTAGCAAAACCCCAGCGAGAATCCACCTCAGGGGGGACAACCGAGTCTCGCTTTTTGCCCATGGATTCCCCTGCTCGAGCAAGATGACAATTGGCTGGAGGAATGTTTCCGACTTGAAAAGTTTGTCAAGTGGCGCAAAACGGAGACCGCTTGAAGTCACAGGTTGCCTCCACAGAACTGAAAGGTGCTCCACCTGAGCCATCAGGACGGGAGGGAGTGTAACAAATCCCAGCAGAATCGCCAGCCACACCTCCCACTCAAAAATGCTCGTTAAAGCTGCAAAGGCATAGGAGTCGGTTTGGAATATTCCACAGGCCACAAATCCCAGCGATTCCTGTGGAAGCTTTACTTCGAACGGGAATCCTTTAGGAGACCACGAGAGTAACGGGACTCCACTGAATCTGGAAACATGAGGATGGTCATAATCAGAAGCCGATGGGGGAGCTAAAAGTTTGACATCCCCGTTGACACATGCGTGTAATCTATCTGAGCCAAATATTGTATAATTTTCTAGAATGGAGATCCACATTCTAAAATAGAGAGCAAGTGGATCAATTTCCGGGGCGAAGAGGAGATCCTTGTGAGTTTTTGACCACTTTTTGGCGCATAACTGTCTCTGGTGTAGGGATAATGGGTGCTCAGCTTCCACTATCCAAAATGTCATATCGAACGTGTCCAGCTGGAAATTAAAATTATCGACCAGAGTGACTCCGACCGAATATGGGTGGCAGTGGGAGGAGGTACATATTTCAAAATTGTAAATATTCTCCGTCTGAAGGTCAACTTGGTCTGGGATAGAATCTCGGGCGGCTCGGCTTGTTGTGACGACAAAGAAAGTTTCCCTGCTTTCCCAAGTATCCACTCCCAACACGACGTACTGTCTGGGTTCCTGGATCCAAAAACTTATCTTGTTCCTCCAGAATTGGAGGGGCTCATTTACAATCAGGATATGAACTGTCGGAGTGCTTTCCGCGTGGCGGGGAAGACCTGCTGGCAGAAGAGGAAACACTTCAGGGTAATGGGCATAATTAGCAATCAAATCAGAGGAGGAGGGTGAAGAAGGTGCCCGTGGAACCTGAAAATTGTATTGATGCGGGAGTAGTCCCAAGAACAGGATACAAGTTTGGTGCTTACTTTTCCAAAACCAGCGTTTCTTTTTTAGATGGATACACTCGCCGCCTGGGGTGCGGGCAGTGTTGATATTTAAGAGGAAGGAGGACTGGCAGGGCTGCTTAGTTTTGGAATAATTTGACTGAATTTCAACTGGAGTAAGGACCATCCGAACAGGTGAAGAAGTTTCAAGTTCTAGAATGGCATCCCAGGAGTCCAATGATTCCCAGTCGGGACTAAACCACAAGGAGGGCTTCAGGGTTCGCAGCACAATGGGTACAGCAGTCGGGATAAAGTTGACGTTTCGAAAGGAGGTGACGTGCACCAAACAATTTTGATAGGGGGCGATATACTCATTTAGGTCGATACGTATTGTCTCATTGGCCTGCTGTAAATACTTGCCCAAGTCTTCTTTAAAGCCTGGAACTTGGCGTAAACCTTGGGGTAGATGGTGGAATGGTGGAGGAACATACAGACCCTCCGACTTGCAGTGTAGGATGGAACTGCTGATGGCAATAAAAACTGTGGAAATTGCTTGATAATATGCCGTCACCATCCTGATAGAGATTCTTTTATCAATTGATTCAACCACGAAGGCGGATTTTATGAGTTTCAATAGCAAAAAACATAGGAGAAAAGTTGGGTTATGGAAATATTCTTGAAAACTTTTCCCAGTGAGAGTTTATTGGTATGGACTTGGATGACGCACAACTGATCCCAGACACGTATACAAGCCATTAAAAGTTGTAATAATAAATTCCATTTAATCCCTAATTATGTTTTTTATACACGAAGGGAATTTGGCTTTACAAGATCCCATCTTCAGCTTATTTCCTGTGAGTTTCGCTTTCATGATAAAGCCTTTAATTAATCTAGGAAATATGAAGTGGATATAAGACTAAAAACAATCAGTTTATTCACCTTGAACATATAAGCGAACATGAAAAATGCACCGATCCGATAATATCGTTTATATCGTAATTAAAACCTAGATTAGATTTCATAAAATCTATATCATCCATGTACAAATTATAGGTTTTAATTACGGCTGCGCAATGGCAATTGCCAAGGCGTGCCTGTTTTCTCTTGCTCTTGACTTCTCCCTCAATTAAGCTTTCCTTCTATATTCCCAATTTTAAAATCCAAAGACTAATGCACAAACTGCTCATAGATACATTCTAACTTCTCATTTTTCCATCCATCTCAAATTCTCATTACGTTTTGTTGCGTGTTCTTCTACCTATCATCAATGCTTTCGTTATGCAAGTTTTAACCAAATTTTAGAGCTATCGGTATATTAGGTATTGATTCTTGCGCAAAACAAGCATTAATACTTGTTCATGTTGTCATAAAGGAAACGTTCTGCCATGACCCGATAGTTGTTTTGAAGGTGAGCACCTCATGAGCATTGAATGTAGCAGGAAATTACATTGAAATTGGCAAGTCCAAAATGTTTTAATTATGAGCTTTCCACAAGCACTCTCCACGGTGCTTCTTTGGATAAGAGAGTTAGTCATCATTAATAGGTCGTTCTTGATGGATGATAAATATATATATATATCCATTTCTAAACCACACATTGCACATTGCTCTCTCCTCAACAATATATGTATTTACATTCTCACATTTGGCCAAAATGACAGTATTTCAACGAATTCTAACAGGTATTGTGGTAGTAACATTAAATATCCTCACCAAAGAATTGATAATATCACAAGAGCTCGTGCCAACCCCTTTCTCTCAGCTCCCTCAAGGCACAGAGCAAATTCCGGGGTTTAAGGAAAGCTTGGCTAAATATTTGCCAACTTATAACGACACGGTTAGCCTCGATATCAACAACTATCTGCACCCATTTCAGAACTGTCTGGTGCACATTACGACATTCCAGAGCGTCCCCGTAGCCCCTAGCGTCGTCGTCCCTGTAATTCTCCGAAATTTGCAGCCCAACGCTGAGGTTCTGGCCACACTGGAACGAGACAAATTGGGATCAAGTGAGGAAGGGGGAACAAAGCTCTACAATTGAAATGGTCCAATTTCCAACAACTTTTTCTGGTCCGCTCGAATCAGCTAATTCGTGTAATCAATCCTCATTCCTAAGCAAACCTCCAGGGTGTGTCGAAATCAACCAGGGTTACTTCTGGAAAGGGAAACCTCAAACTTGCCACCTACTCCTCGGCTTGTTCCCACAACTAGAACATTTCTCCACCGGCACCTCACTCAAGTCTGGCTTTTCCGGGGATGTCATCATGAATGCTCACAAGCATCCCAATATTTTTTCTGCGCCAAAGCAGATTTTCGGTGTCGAGCCCCGTGTGGAATTTGAGCGTGTCCAAACCATTCATGTCCTCGTTGTACTGGAGCCTCTAAACATGTGGAGGGACAGATTGGATCCATGGATTCGCTTGATCAGAGCAACCAAATCTTTACCACTGGAAACGTGGGAAAATAGATGCAGTTTTTTTCTTGCGACAATAATAACTAGCCAGGAAAGCAGGGGCTGGTCGGTTCTGAAAATTGAAACTATTCACGCCATCCATGTCTGCACGACTTGCCACCCAGTTTCACTCAGCCTGTTCAATGTGAACACTTTCAGAGAGCGCGTTAGTAATTCGAGAGAAAAGGATATGATGACATTTTGGGAGACGAGTTCCCAGGATTGTGGTCCACTACTAATGAAACATGTGGGGAGTGACTGGTGTGCTCGCGCCGGGTCAAAAATGGATAAATTCATGCTGCTGCGTAGAGCAAAAAGTCCAATTTATGCCTATCTCAGACTATGGATGTCTATCATATCAAATTACACTTTCTTGGGGGCGGATGGCCACGCCTGTGCTAACGGTCAGGTTGTGCCCCATTCGCAAGTCTCCGCGGATTATTTTGGGTCCAATGTAATACATATTCGCATATACCGATATCGCCCAGAAAATCTGCCACTGCTCAATACTTTCCCGTTTACAACCCAAAATTTCAACGAGTCTTTCGGATTCGTTAGTTGTGGGCAGTTGAGAGAAGAGGGATTTGCGTTTTCATCACTTTTCAACATCTTCCAGTGGGAGGTATGGCTAGCTATCCTACTAGGACTTATTATACTTTCTCCCATAGCCTCCGTTCAGGTGGAGCATCTTTCGAGTCTATTTAAGAACCCTCCACCACCATCACCTCAAGCTAACCACCAATGGATCCCATCTAGCCGAATTTTTAAAGTTGAAACATTCCTTCAACCAGTTGTCATCCTGCTGGAGCAAGGTAACCCATGGGCAAAAAGTGAAACTCGGTCAGCCCCTCTGAGGTGGATACTTTGTGGAGTTTTGCTTGTAGGGCTAGTAATTTCCAACGCATACCGACACGACAACATTTACAGACTGAATGCTCCCCGACGACGCACCCCGTACGAGACAATTGAGCAAGTAATTCAAGATCAATTTTCTGCTTACACGAAGCTAATCAAATTGCAACAAAACTGGCCCTGGCTGGAACATACTACTGTTAAACATTTCAGTTGGAGGGACCAACATGGTGTAACTGGAAAGGAGGAATTAGATAGACTAGGAAAGCGAAAAGATTTTGTTGTGCCCTCTGGCATTTCACAAAGATTCGAGTCTCAATGGGCCGAGCTTGGAAACGCTTCTCGAATCAGGGCCAAACTGATCTTGAACCATTCCCGACTTCATGAGGGTACTGCTGAACTTGTGAACAGGATACTTAACAGTACAGAGAGGAGGGAAGGACGAGCGAACGTTTTTGAACTGGAACAAGCGCAGTTGTTATATGACCTCCTGGAGAAATGCAATAATACCGCTCTCATTTTGCCCAAACCCGTCGTCTCCCAATATTTTAAGGATTTGAGAAAGAGGGGAAAAGAGGTGTCGCTGGGGAAGGAGGAAGTGCTGGGGGAGAAGTGGTATTTTAGTTTTCGGAACTGGATTCCAGATCCTGTTTTGAAAGGGGTTAGACACGTGGCCGAATCCGGGATTTGGGACAATTGGAGTGAAGCCATTGAGTCGGGATACTCTGGGAGAACGAATAAGGATTTTGAGGATTTAGTTGTGGAGAGTGGGACGCTGAGTGGAAATGCAATGATCATATTTGTGCTGTTGGGTGGGGGTCATGCGATTTCGGTGGGAGGGTTTGTGCTCGAGTTGATATTATACGGAAGTACGTGTTGCGTATCTTATTTGATGGCAGCAGCAGCGTGCAAAGCGAAGAGTTCGATAGAAGGAGACGGACGGACAGGTAGTGGCAAGTCGGAGGTGAAGGTGACTATAAAAATCAATGTGGGGAGCCACTCTTAATGGACAATGACAATGGAACACACGCTCCTGCTGCATTATATTATAAAATTATGGAAATATTTATTAGGGAATGCGAAATGCGAG
>JAANSN010005563.1:0-12203 GCA_036850665.1 Dicranocentrus wangi
GACCTTGGGGTTGTCGTGCTTGTGCATTTGCCTCTGGTGAAAGTGGAGCTCCACAACCGTCTCGAACCGCTTTCCGCAGGATTCCGCGGAGCACGGAAATTTCCTGTCTTCCGCTTTTTTAACATGCATGAGGCGTCGGTGACTTCGAAGAGAAGTTTGGTTCTTGAAGGATTTGTGGCAATCCCCACATGTGATGACAACTTTCGCCCCGTGCATCCTCCTCCGGTGGAGCTCCAGATAGGCAAAATCCCTAAAATAGGCTGGACACTTGGAGCATGTCGCCACACTGCCCGGCTCCATCCCAGACACGTCGTGCTGTCTCTGGAAATGGGTTCTAGCTCTGGTCATGCCATGATTACCAGTTTCGATTGCGCCACAAGGTGCTTCGCAGACTGGACACTTCCACGGGGCCCACTGGAGATGTAAATGGGTCTCCAAGTGGTGCTTCAAGTAGTCAAGCTTTTTCTTTGAGCTAAACTTCTCACACCTGACACAAGTGTAAAGGCTTCTCTTTCCAGATCCAGAAGGTGGAGGAGAAGGACCTTTATCATCATCATCAGCATGCTCCAGTTCATGGAGAGCAAGGTCAGCCGGAGAGGATTTCGAGTCGGGACAAAAACCGCAGCGGAACTCGCCATGATGCTTGGAGTGCTTGTCGAGGGAGTCCGCGTGCAAAAACTTTTGTTTGCATCGGTAGGCTGGGCAGGTGAAAACTGGAAACTCGTCAAATGTCTTAAATAATAAACGAGATGATTCTTGCTCCTCCACAATTGGTGTCGGGGCTGGGGCAAGAGATTCTTCTGGTCCCCTTTTGTCCTCCTTTGGATGATGATTGCCAGCTAGTTTCCCATTGTAAATGGCTCGGTTGGAGGAGGACACTTTGTGGTGATTTTTTAAATGGCGCTGGAGACTACTCCATTGGGAATACTCAGCCCCGCAAATACGACAAAACCTTGCCTTTTCATGGATATGGCGTCGCAAATGTCTTTCCAGCTTGGCTCTACTGGCGCATTTGGTGCCACAAAAGAGGCACGATATTAGCTGCCTATAATGACCTGGAGGGGGGGAATGCGTGGGAGAATGTAATTTCAAGCTGCTTTGATGACTGAATCCCTTTCCACATTTGTTGCAATGATAAACCAGCAGCTTCCCAGATCCAGATGTCGTCTCCTCCTTCGCATTCACAATTACTCTGAAGGTGGAAGTGTGAATAGAGGTGGAGGTAGTGGTGGAAGTGGAGGTGGATACGGAGTCTGGAACAGTCGTCGTTGCTCCCTCATTGTCACCACAAATTGAGGCAGGTCGTTGTTCAGAGATGGAATTATCCGCTGCGGCTGGAGTAGTTGTGTTGTTGTCGACACTCTCCTTCTGGGAATCATGTTCCAAGGGAGAACCACCAGCAGAGTAGTAGATGTCATCATGGAAGCCTGCAAAGATAATTTATCAGGGCAATGTAATAATTATTTGTTGTCTAAAAATAATGTTTAAAGTTTAACAGCAAAATGCAAATGCCGTGATAATAATAATTATTTTTTTAACCATTCCCCTCATTAATAATCGTCGCCCCCAAGTCATCCTTATTTGCTTCGGTTATTACTATTGATCCCGTATTAATGTTACCAGTTTTTGAATCATCACCTTCAAGGACTGGAGTTGGAGTTGCGATTTCGACGTGGACAAAAAAGAAGTATTATTTCAGTTTATAGTTGTAGGCTGGATAATAAAGTCAAATTTTCATTCATTTTTCTAACAATAGGTAATTGTTAAATATTTGCACCCATCGTATTCTGCTGCTCATCTTGCTCATATCCTTCCACAAAACTGCCTTGCTCGTCGTCCACCTTCATCATACCGCAAACTGTGGGCGAGACCTCAATTTTCGGATCGTCCAAATCCCCTGAATCCTCTTCCATATTATTACATGGGGAATTCGGCTTATAGCTCCAAATGTTGGAACCCGATGGAGGTGGCGAACGGGAAGTTGATAGTAGTGAACATTCTTCTTGAACATGCTGTTGTTGCTCGGCCTCAGTAGTAGTCGCTGTCGCTGCTGTAATTCTCGGAGTTGATGAAGGAACTCGGTGCAGGGTCACTCTGGGAAAAGATCTATTTCCTCTTTGCTTACCTTTTTTTGGAAATCAATTTAAAGTAAAAATATTTTTAAAACAACATTTAATAATGATCAATTCAGATAAAAATGATGCAATTTATTATGGAGTTATTAATATTTATTTAAAAAAAATATCGTCCATTCATTCCGTACATTTAGCGATGATTTTCTTCCTAGCCGCTTTGATTCTTTCAAGTGTTGTTCCTCCAACTACTCCAACATCACTACCCTTATTATTCCCATTTACACCACCACCACCACCTTCACCTTGAGCAGTGGTTATGACTAAAGTTTGCATGACAATAGCCTCCCTGAAAGCCTCCGCCCGTGAAGGGATCCTGTCTGCCGCTCTCATAACGCCCTCCAGCTTCCTCACTTCCCAATCCACCCTCAACTCCAAAATCTTGATTGCCTCAACCAGCTCACAAAAGGAATCCAATATTTTGGTGCAGTCTTCACATTCGGATATGACGACGCCCTCCTCCTCCCTCGTCGTCGTCGTCGTCGTCGTCGTCACTCCCCCACGAAAAATCTCATTTCCAATTTGAAAATGTCTTTGGAACAAAGTCAAAAACCGGTGGCATGATGATAATGATCCCTCTTGTTCATTTCCTCCGGATTTCCACTTTACCGTTGGCTTGTAGCAGAAGAAGCAGGAGGAGGAGGAGGATTTCCGTTTATTACCAAACCCATGATCGACCAGAGAACCACCCTCCATGATTATTTTTGTTCCACAACACCGTGGTTCCCGTCACTCGTGGAAGAATGAAGTGAAATATAGCAGCTAAATATATTATCAAATTAGAACTTGACCGTTTTTTTATATTTACTAGTTACAAAAAAAAGCGATTCCAAAAAAAGTTCCAAAAAAGGGGCACTACTAGTCCACCACGGGGGGAAGCACGTGTGCCGGCTGAGCAGAGAACTGAACACAGAGCAGCAGCATAGCAGAGCTCCGGGTTTTTGTTGACATTATTTCCTCCGTATCCCTCCAATTGACTGACTAACTCCAAAAACATGAGATGAGAACAGGTATACGAGGAATTCCCTATCTTGCAATGGCAAATATCACAGATCATGATCGCTTACATGAGCATTGTGATAATACTGATAATATATATATTATTATATTATGTGAAATGTGAAGAGAAAGAGAATGCGATCCGTAGAGACAGTGTGAACAATGATGAGAATACACAAATGAGACAGCAATATACCAAACAAAGTACAAAGTCCCAACAGCGTCTTCCTGGTTCTGTATGCATTCTATTAATAAATGTTTCACGTAAAATTAATAATGTTTCCAATTTGCACAAAAATTAATTAATCTTAAACCCGGCTCCGCTCCGAAACAGGTTGCTCAGAAACACGGTCATTATTCCAAAATTGTGGTGGTGCCTTTGGGAATTATTGGAGCAACGTTAAAAAAAGCAAACTGGTAACATACGCTCCCATTCCCATCTTTTTTCCAAGACCTCTATCCACTTTCCGGCTGGTTTAAAGCGGAAAAGGGAGGATGATGATTTCATTTTAATTTTAACCAGGCCCTGGGTTAACATATGAGTGAGATGCCTCCATATGGTATTTTTCTGTTGCACCGGCCGGTGGAAGAGAGCAAAATACAGGTAGGCATGACATTAACAACATATTATTACATATCTTCCAGAGCGAAACGTTATTTGTTTAGCATTGACAGATAGATCACTTGGGTAGGGAATGTAATATTACAGAACGGGCTACAGTGTAGGTGCAAAGATGCGGTTGCGTTGGGTGTACATGAAAATCGTAAACAAAGTTGTTCATACTAAAAACATTCCACTAAAAAATTGCATTAAAATTAAATATAGCACTTGTCTATATTTCAAAAATGGTATTTTTGTTACTTTCATTTATGACTTTCCTCAACATTTCATTGACAGGCTACGCTTTTAGTAAAAATTGGACAAATTTCTGCCAAAGAAAAAGACCAATAACCTTAACATGATTTGACACATGGTTGTTTCGAAAACTCGACACCTAATATTATGTATTTATTAATTGATATATACCTACACATTCCACAGAAAGAACAGGATGAAATACGTGTGACAATAATGACATGTGCTTCTATTTTCACCCGCATCGAGTTTTATTAGCACTCAACTTTTTTCCCGTAATGTCTTGCTGTAATAATATAGCATGATTAAATTTATAGCTCCTTTATTTTACCAAATCCCAAGGTTCTATTTTATGCTGTAATGAATATTGCGCAACACGAACCCAGTTGGTTATTAAAACGGTTAAAACAAAGAGTAAATTCCGTAATAACGAGTATAGCATAAGCGAGTTCCGCAGGATTGGGATTACAGTTAGGCTAATAATTTCCAACTTCCTTAGAGCGTGTCAATTGTACTTAGTACTTACCACGTTTGCTTAGGAGTTGATTTTTTTTCACAAACGACTGAAGTTGGCTAACAACTTCATTACGTCCTTCCGGTGCAAAATTTGGAGAAATGGAAACATTTTCACTTTTCAAGACACTACTACTACTAATGCTCTCATTGCTAATTTGTTTGGCACAAATGGTAAACGTGCATAATATTTTTCTCACTTGTGTATCTTCAAAGTATAAATATACACATTTCGCAAGAAACATTAAAAAATTATATACAACTTGCTGTAATTTTTAAAACTACCTTTTCAAAAGGCGAACGGAGTGGGCTCGAGAAAGCACTATCAAACCCCCGAGCAGAAGAAGACAGCGGACGAAATTAATAATTGGGGTCACTAATCCTGACCCGTCGCAACATGAAATAGTAGTTATATATAAGCATTTTAGTTTTATTACTAGTACATTTTTGTCCTTTTGCTTCTTTACAAGAAAATGTATGAAACAGGTACGCAATAAATCCAAAAAATCGAGAAACAAGGTTGCTTTAAAATAATAAAAAAAGAATCGTCGTCTTAAGGCAAACCCAGTAGGTACTTAAAGCAGTAGATACTGCAAAGCAAACACGTAAAGTAAGCATGTGAATAATAATATAGTATCCCCAATGTATTCAATGACACTCAATCCTCACGCAATATCACCCAGAATTCAATATATCTTTTAATAATATGCCCACGTCATAAATGTATACAAGTTTTTCGGAATACGTATATGCATCCGATGGGAATTTGAAACAAAATTGAAACACCTTCGCCGTTTTATCTGCGTTTCCTACTTGTTAGTCCACGTCAGTATTCCTTCCACACCGCTACCCTTTCAGTTGGTTTGCTTGCCGTGTCCAAAGAATAGAGAAGCATTTGTGCTTCAACCAAGCTCAAAATGGCTGAGTCGAAATTTGCCAAATTGCGTAATATTAAATCGCACCCGTTAGCCCCCCACCCAAGAAAACCCTGTAACAAAGTCAACGTCACAGTTCATCCAAGAGTAATAATACCCAAGAAGCACCACCAAAGAATTCGTCATCAAAGGTCAAATACAATTTTGAATGTTGGACACTGTGAGGGAATTAACCTGCAGCAGCAAATAGAAAATAAAGGATGGCCGGGGTCAAACTATCTGCGGGTGCATTTTGGTTTCGCTTCCGTCACAGGTGCTGCTCCGTACAAGTTTGATGACAAATGGATCAAATGGAAATTAAAGGTATGTCAATTAAAAACAAGGCCAACTTGCTATACTTTTGATTCAAGTAAGTAATTCATATTTCATGGAATACTCGGGCAAAATAACAACTAATCAAGTAGCTTTCAAATGTTATGCAGGGACCTTACTTTGTGGTAAACGCCTTTGCCCTGTTGGACAACCTGCTCTTTGTTTGGGAAAGTATTCAGTACGCCGTTAAAGTCAATTCTACAACACAGATTGCGGTGTACGTCAAAATAGCAAAAAACATGAGTCATGTATTCCTACGAATGGTACACGCTGCGTCCCTCTGGAATGATGCGGACAAATACCAAAACATCTTTAGAGTATGTGATGAGTCATCCTACTCTGCTGGATTACCTAATACAAAGGTTCGCTTATCCACACAATTGTGCGCTAGAGAGTTGCTACATAAGCATGCGATTGACTAGTGCATGTTTCCACTCTTTAATTTTATTTTAGGGAACCATATTTGCCTTTGGTGTTCCCATTGTTGGGTTGATCGGAGGACTATCGAGGGCATTGGAAGGGATAACAACATCTGGAGGAATTCACTTCATGCTAATTCGACACAGTCAAAGATTCATCGGAAAGATCGCAACGGGTGATTGGAGTGCACCGGAAAATATTGATTTTTGGTTGGGTGGCGCCCTTGGCCTGCTCGGACTCATGACAACATTTTCCGGGGAAATCGTACTACAGGCTGCACTTACAGGGCCGCTTATGGCAGCTGCAACATTGCTATGCAACATTGCAAGGAATTTAAGTACAAGCAGGACTCTCGCCCGGGGATGGAATTTGGGACAACAAATGCAAATAATAATAATAATGTTGCTGCACGTGGCTTACAAATTGGGAAGCGATACGGGGAGCTGAAAAAAATTTCCAAAGCTGTCAATCATGCATTCTCCCCTATTCTCAAGTTACTGCTCCTTGCAAACCTCTTCATGTTTGCGTCATTGATCGACAACGTTTTTAATGGAGAGCTTGCAAAAGGGAAAAGAGCATGGATATTGCTTGATGCTCTACTCGCATGCATATTCCTCTATGTGGCCAACGCAGTTGGAAATAAGGTATAATATCACAAATTCACAAATCATTTTTATACTATTACTGTAAACTGGAATAATATGTTTTACTAGAGCATTATATATACTTAATACTTGAAAAGGGGGAGAGATTCCGTGAATGGATTCACGTAGACCAAAATCGAATCCAAGTGGGGATGTCGCAACTGGATGTCATGCAGGAGGAGTTGCTACCCCAATCCATTGGAATCGGGAGAGGGTCTTTCTTCATCAGTGATGGATTTCTCATTGGAGTATTATAATAATTAATAGCATGATACATAGCATATTTTTCACGGCGGGGTATATTTCCCTTTCTCTCCCAAAAAAAATGTCATTTGTCGTGTCCTTTTTTTTTGTTTTCTTCAGTACGCTGGAGCCATTGCGGCTTACTTCTTTGGAATTGTGGAGACAAGACCGGTGATTAACGCACTAGTGGAGAGTGGGCTGCTGGGGGGGAATCAAACGCGAAGTGGGACTGATTGCGAGTCAGCTATTGATTGATGCACTTTCAAAACAATCAATCAACACTCTCACACTAAGTAAGTACTTTCTGCCTAAATGAAGCTGTGATGTGATGATGCTCCGCATTTAAAGTGTAGTCAGATTCGTAGTTCGTAGAGAAGTACTATAGTTAAACTAAATCAACATTTTTAGGCAATAATAATACCGTAAACTAACTAAGCTGATTAGTTGTAGACGCATACAAAAATTGGCATAATATTGTAATCCTAAAAGCTGAAATCCCATTGAAATGGCTCTATAATAAATATATGATTTTACAAAAAAAATAATTATTAGAATGCATGTAAATGATTTAAACACAAGTTAAATTAGAATAAAAGTATGCAGCGTTACATTTTTAAAAAAAGTGGCGGACTGGAGGTACTTAATATATTACCCCGTTTTTCATAAACTTTATTTTGAAGCTCATTGCACCTTTTTTTTATTACCTCTACGCGCTGCGCTGCATTCCACAGTCAACAGGTTCAACAAAATTTGCGCAGCGTGCAAAGCCCAAGATATTAAATATAATATAAAATATTAGTACATGATCGGAAAGTTAAGCATTAGTTGAAGAGTAACATGACATCTAATCACACCAAATATAATGAATGTACTTTATTAGTCCTGTAACTTATTTATCTATTTATTCATATTCGGTCTAGCATCCGCCTATACGGTTATTGTTATTACGCTAACAGCAAATAGTTTTAACAATGATTATGATTAGTAAATTAAAATCTTGAGTTGGTCAGTCAGCTCACAAAATGAGTCCAATATATTTTGGTGCAGTCTTAACACACTCTGATATCACCTCTTGCCACATTCCTGCTCCCCCACGAATAACATTATCATTTCCAATTTTGAGGTGTCTTTAGAACAACTGGAGACGTCATAATCGGTAAAAAGACCGCGAGCTCGTCCATTTCTTCCATTCCTTCCCAGTCTTCCTCTTTCCCGTTGGCTTATAACACAAAAACCAGCATGATGATGATGATGATGTGCAAAACCAAACGATCTCGGATCAATCTTAAACCCCTCCTCCATGATTATTATTTTTTATTTTTTTATTTTTTTATAATGTTCCACCGTCCACCACCATGAGGTGGAAGAATAATAAATAATAAAAATAAATAATATATTATGTTCAGTATTGAAGGGAGCTCTGGATTTGTTTTTTTTCTCCCCTCTGTTGTATCCCTCCAATTGATATGTAAACTCAGGCATGAGAACAGGTAGACGTGTTCCCTATCTTGCAATGAAAAAAAAGTGTTTAGCATCATTGACAGAGCAGAGAACACTCATATGAGCAATGTGATGTGAATGAGCATGTGAGCAAAAGAGACTAACAAAAAAGTACAAAAAACCCACTTCATCATCCACCGTGAATGCTGTGTGTGTATAATGCTGCATCACTCAATTTTTCCACATTTTTTTATCAAATTTATTTTCATACACTGATCATAATAGGATAATAATAAAATGACCACAAAATTAGGCTAATTAGGTAAACTTACAACTTGACGCTTGTGTCGAAAACATGATCTATTTTCCTCCCCCTTTTGGAAGTTATCACTTTTCGAACCACGGGCTTCGCCTTGTCCTCCATCACGTCCGAGTGATTCTTGTTAATATGAGCCCGCAAATTGTGCCGGTGGGCATAAGCCTCCCCGCACACTTGACAGATGAACGGCTTCTCTTTTGTGTGGGTCCGAATGTGACCTTCCAGCGAGGACTTTCCATAACACTTTTTCCCACAAATGGAACAAGTATATTTCCAACTGGAAGGGCCGCTGTGACTGAACTGATGCTGTTCCAAAGTGGGTTTGCTCTTGAATGAGACGCCGCATTGGTCGCAAACAAATACTTTGGGTGACGCCGCCACCGCTGTCGGATTCTTCTTATGAACCATCATGATATGAGCTCCCAGCCTCCTCTTCCAAAACAGCTTCCCGCAACTGGGGCAAACGACCTTTGGATTATCGGACCTATTATGAATAATCTTCTGATGAGTCTGCAGTTCAACCAGGGCTTCAAAACTCCGAGTGCAGCCTTCGGCCGGGCACGGGAACTTGAGGTCCTCCTCCTTCACATGCCACTTGTGTCGGTGAGTTTTAAGAGATTGCCTGAACTTGAACGTTTTCTTACAATCCCCACATTTAAACAGGGCTGGTGGTGGTGGAGCAGTGCTGTGCGCCCTCCTCTTGTGGAGGTCGAGCAGGCGACAAGTTCGAAAGTAGGCGGGGCAAAGGTCACATCTCGCCAGGTTGTTGAGTTCCATGTCGGAGCTGTCGTGATTCCTCTGGAAATGACGTCGAAGGGCACGGAGCCGGTGACGACGATGACTCTTTTCAAGGATTTTTTTTGAAACGTCGCAAATTGGGCACTTCCAGCATAGCCGAGGGAGTTGCAGGTGGACCTCTGAGTGGTGCCTCAAATACTGACTTTTGTCTGTCGTAGTGAACTTGCATCTTGCACAGGTAAATAATGATAATCTCTGATCCTTCTTTGCGCGGCCCTCATCATCTCCACAATGCTGCTGATGATGATGATTCATTTCATGGAGGGCTATTTTAGCAGAGGATTCCTTGCCAACGGAACAAAAGTGACATTTGAATTGGGCATGATGATGCTTGGAGTGTTGGTCGAGGGAATCCCCGCTATAAAACTTGGCTTTACAACTGGGAGCCGAACAAGGGAATAGTGGGAGGTCGTCAAATGTTCGGAATATATGTGTGGCTGGGGAGTCTGCACCACCATGGGCCAGTATTATTTCGGATGGGGTCCACAGTTTGGAACGCACTACTACTACATTTTTCTTTATTTGATGGTGTCGGTCTTCCGCCGTGATGGTTCCTTTGGTCCCCTTCTCCGCCTCCTCCGGTCCTATAAGGTGGTTTCGTCCCGATCGGGAATTTAGCCTTTTATCCTTCCTTTTTGCAATATTATTAATGTCAGTCGCTTTCCCAATCACAATGGGTACGTTGGCGGTGGAGGGATCTCGGTGGTGGTGGCTCATTTGTAAATGACGGAGTAGACCCCTCCGGGTGGAATGTTCACTTCCGCAAATTCGACAAATCATTGGTCTTTCTCGGGTATGGGTGGTCGTCAAGTGCCTTTCCAGCGCTGCCCTTGATGAGCTAAGCTCCCGCTCACAAAATATACATGCAAGAGGTTCGGGATGAGGTAGGAAGTCAGGATTTTCCTCCGGATCCAATTTGGAATAAAACTCAACGCCGTCATCATCCATCTTTCCATCTTCAATGCTGGAAATGGATGATGATGATGGTGAGGTGTCTCTTTCACCGTCTGACTCTGTCAGACCAGGATTTACAAGTACTCTGTAGTAGCTCGAAGTAGGGATGGAGTTGGTGGTGGTGACTCCTATGGCGGTGGTGGAACTATCCGGTGGAGGAGTGGTGGTGTCACAATAATCGTCAGGCATTTTATTAACACCACCCAAACAACTCATCACCATTCCATCTTCAATCCCATCCCCCGCCCAATCCCAATCTTCTTCTTGTACATGTTCTTCTTCTTCTTCCTTCAGCACACACATTGTCGATGCGATTTCAATTTTCGGATCGTCTTCATCATTAAAAGTGCTCGGGAGAGCTTCCATGGGGCCTTTGAATTCCTGTGGGTGGGTTGAAAATGGATATGACGACGACGACAATGAGGGTGCCTCCACTGTCTCCAAACGAGGACTTGAAGAAAACATTGAAGAGCTCTTCTGAGCATGCTCCTCAACCACATCAACATTGGAATGTACGATGGCAGTCCGATGCAAGATTACTTTGGGAAATGAACGACTCATCAGTCTGTCTCTGCCTGTGAACATCATAATTTTTAAAGCAGAAAAAAACAATTAATAATTAAAAGAAAAGGATATCCGCATATCGTAGCTTTATAATAACATTTTCAGTACTCTTATTGCCCCCCTTTGTTTTTACTCACATTTACCAATGATGAGTTCCCTAGCTGCGTTAATAATCCCCTCAACAACTTTTCCCTCCACGACATCTTCCGCCCTCCCTCCACCCCCATCATCATTAGCTGAATTCCCTTCGGTGAAATACTCCAACAGTCCCGATGGAATCCTCCCGGAATCATCCGCCGCTCCTCCCCTCATAACATGTTCCAGTTTACTCACTTGCAAATCAACCCTCAACTCCAAAATCTTCAACTGTTGGTACAGCTCACAAAAGGAGTTCAGTAGTTTGAAGCAGTCCTCACACGGGGATGATGGAATATTCCGCTTGTCGCTCACTCTCAAAAATTCCTTCCAGAGACCATCATCTTCCCTTATTTTGAGGTGCCGTTGGAATAGGATGAAAAATCGGCGACATAATAGTTCCCGATCCTTTTTATTACAACTCCAGGAGGTCGGCTCTGCTCCACCTTCCCAACTTGTATAACAGAAAAAACAGCAGTGGCGCCTACTATTCAACAACATATTTACAGACATTTTATTAAAGGGATTCTCCATGATCGACCAAAACAACCACACGGAATGAAAAAAAAAGTTTTATAGTGTAAAATGCTCTTCTGATGTTTAGTATATGCCCGATTATTGCACTTGATACTCAGCTAATTTATTATTATTTTATTACAAAAATGTTTTATATTTTAGAGAAAGTTTCTTTAAGATTTTAGTCGGAGATCTTGGGATCCTCCTCGTGTGTTTTCATTATTTTTTTTTCACATGCGGCTAAGATGCCGCACATTACATTCATCAGCACTGTGTATCCAATACATGCATGCATATGCATGGCTGCATTCTTGTTTTGAGTAAAGCAACAGGTTGGTCATGTTATATTTATTAACTTGCGTTCAAGCTTTGCTTAGCAAGTTATTGCGATTACCTTCCCGTCTGTCTGTCTGTCTGTCTGTC
>JAANSN010005564.1:0-12194 GCA_036850665.1 Dicranocentrus wangi
GATTCTAAAGTTCGGTATAAGTGAGTTGATTAGGATACTGACGTAAGACCATAGGATGAACTCGGTGCTCCATAGGAGTAGTAGGAGGAATGTGGGAATAATGTGGAGTTGAGACAGTAAGGTTTTGTGCCGACTCAGGTTGAATTGGGCCTCTGATTGGTGGCAGGTTTTGTTGGCTTCCGGTTGATCGGCGTGGAGTAATTGGTGGAGGTGGCATAAGTTCATAAGGTTCTAAGATTGGCATCTGCGAGTCATAGTACATTTGGTCTGCTGAACAAGTGTAGTGGTAGGGACGATTGATGATTTCCGTGGGTTTTGTGGCTGGATACATTGGTGGTTCTCCCGCATGGATTGCTCGGTCATTTTCTTGGTGTTGTTCGTTAGTCAACTGGTACACGGGGGCCTGATGAGAAATCGGCGTTGATGCCGTGGTGGCCGGTGTAGTTCCATTATCGAGACTGTCATTGCTGTAGCCAGGACGTCCTTGTATCACGCTTTCGGCAGCTGTCCTGAGGGGTGGAACCCCTTGTTCGTTTTCGCTTGGTAGAGGGGTTGGACGTGTTGGCGGTCGCGGTGCCAAACTGATAACCGTTTGGTCTACTATTGGAACGTAAATCGCCTTATTACATGGTGGGTTGCAGGTGGGGCATAACATGGCAGCGTAATACTGGGTACTGCCGTCCGGCTTGAGGAAAATTGTCCCGGTTGGAGGAGGGACAACAAATCCGTTTTCAACAGGATGAAAATGTTCTGTATTTCGACAGAAGCTTGGGATGGTGGTTAAAGCTTGAGATAACGGATATACCGTGTTGTATTTTGCATGGAGGTGTTGAGCGTAAGCATCCAGAATTCCTAATGCTTTCTTCGTCACTTTTGGTTCTTGGGTGCCTCCAGAGTAGGCTTGCAGACCCCGACTTGCGTAAATATGCACACACATCTCCAAAACTCCAGGGGTTCTTTTGATAGCGTCGTTCATTAAGATAAAGGAGATCGTTTGAATGATTGTGGAATTCATCTTTCTTTGCTCGCATCACTTCCTCTGGGAAGCCAAGATTTTTGAGTCGTCCCCGTAATTCTTTGAAGAAAATGGTTTTGTCTATGATCTGAAGCTCATCTCCAAGAATAGGATTTGAAGATGCCATGTTGGCTAAAAAGGAAAAAACATAGGATAAAAGGAATAAGGTTGAGTGGTTTATTTTGAGTTGGTTCTTATCTAATTTGGTGGTTGTGTGGTTTTAATTAGAGGAGGTTGTGGTTTCGGTAGTTTTCTTTGTTGTTTTTGATTTGGTGGCTCTTCTGGATATACTTCGCGATGCCTCGTGAGTTGTAGAGGAGTCGCCTACTGTACTAGGATTCTCGTTATTTGGTGTAGAACATGAGGTGGGGAGGGGTGGTACCCCTTGTGTTTCATCTTCTTGTGGCATGTCTGGGTAAAGATTTCGTGGTTGGGAATAGTGCGTTACTTCTATACGAGGTCTGTATGAAGGGGGAGGAGTGGGAAGGGGAATCTGCGGTGGGGCGCTAGGGAGTTCGTAAATATGTTCTCGTGCATGAAGTGCATTATTATTTCTATGCCTCACAAGCCATAGGTTAATTACAAAGAGAATTTTGTTATATATAAACATTGCGATCTGCATAATATATTTGTAATACCAAATGCAAAGAAAAATTAATAAAAGTAATAAAATTATCAAGACTACTCTGAGGACTGTTGTTACTGCATCTCGAATGGGTCGGAGGGCGATGTCCGATAGTGTTTTGGCTAGTCTCATCTCGTCCGGGGAGAAATTCATTCCTGATTGGTGTCTGGTCACTAACTGGTCCACTTTGAAGGTATTTCCAATTTGCCTCATGATTCCGTACAGTGTCTCGTGTCCAGTCAGGTCTTCTATACTGTACACTCCTGGGGATTTGAAAGAAATATCCGGCAGGGGTGTCACCGCTGTATGATCCCACGGGTGGGGTAGGACCGGTATGTGACTTGCCAAAGATCGATTGGTGAGTAAGACCGTGGTGTCTCCCATTACGAAATAGAAGGGTGGCGGTGGACATGCCACTGTTGTTGCTGTTGTCACTAGTTCGTGTGACAGGGGTAGGAGGTATAAATCCATCTGGTTGTGCCCTGTTAGCACTCTGATAGGGAACTCTCGGGTACAATTCTTTCTCGTCAAAAACATGTAATTATGGATTGTTTCACACTTATAAATGGAAATTACATCTCCTGCCATTGTTGCTCTGTACGCCCGGTCACCTAAAATTGCTCGTACTAAAACGGTGGGATTCCCTGATTCCGCTAAGTATCGGATGGTATCCATTAAAACTTTGTTGGTGTTACATATTTGGGCATGGAATAATTGGATATTGTATTCTGCGGCATTTTTCTGCAAATCATAAACAAACTGGAATCTCGCATTCAGTTCTTGATCTAATACAACTCGGGCTTCTCGTTTCTGACGGTGTCTTCCTAACTTATCATGCACTCGGTCAAGGGGTAATATGTTGCGTTCTCTTCCCCACTCTTCATCTGTTGTAAAATAAACGCCTTGGTCTGTGTACCCGAGTGTCATGTTACAAATCTTGGTTGTTTTGAGTTTACTGAATGCCAGGTTGATTTCTGGGCAAGAGATTCGGTTCCCAGTTTTTAAACAAACGGTGGTGTCTCCTTCGGTCAGTCTGCATGATTTGTATTGTTTGGGTTCCCATACTAAAATTCCCTTTTCCGTTTCGCACCGTCCTGTCCAAGCTGGGCAATTTTCCATAATTGGGGTGACTGTTTGGATATTTCGGTCTTTACTATCCACGGTCATAGTTATTGCAACAAAATAATAATTTAAGTTCTCCTCTCTCGTCACGGCGGCGTATTTCCATTCTGGTTCTGTATAATGGTTAGTTCCCCAGTAACCTTCTCTTATTCGGTTTAGTAGTCTTCCATCAGGAGCTCTATTACTTTTTGTCATTTCTCTGCAATCCGTCTCCGATATGTATACTCTTTGTGGTGTGAATTTGGTTTGTTGCCATGTAAAAGTCCATGTATATGAATTTTCAATTGGTTTCTTTTCTGCCCAGCATTCAAATGCTGATATAGGTGATTTGTTAATATCTTCCCATAATAGAGTGATCTTCAAAGCTACTGATGTCTGATTTGGGGGTAATACTGGACAGTCAATGTTCTTGGGTAATCGCCAACTAATTCCATTTGAGTATCCTCTACAATAATAAAGGGGTTCAGGTTTCGGATCCAAAGAGAGGAAGAGTGAATCCAAAAGTTCGGACGAAGGGGTTCGAGGGGTCTTGATTTTCGGTATGTCGGCAAGACATGGTGGTAATAGTAGAACGTATATTATGTAGTACCAGTTCATCTTGTTTTTCCTATAATAGACACATTCATTCTTGTAAACATTCCATTCCATTCTTCTTATTATTGATTTGTGGGGAGATACGTTTAATTAGTTTCGTAATCTCCTAAGTACTTAGGGGGACGTGATTTTCGTCCTGAACTTGTTACTGTCACGTTTGGTTGTCGGGATTGATCATTATCGTCGGATGGTGGGTTACTATCAGAATCTGAGGAATTATTTTGGCTTGGTGTTCTGTGTGTGGATAACGAACTCGTTGCGGATGATAGGGGTGTATCCCGTGGAGGGGGTCGACCCGTGTTCTCGTCTTCTTCTTCATTTGAATTTTCTTCCAAATCATCTGTTCCGTCTGAGTCTTCAAAATCTTCTAAAACTTCCACTGCTAGTACATCCATTGGCTTTCTTCGTTGCATCATTAATTTTTCAACTTCGCTATAATCGAGTTTTGGAACTTCCGATATAAAGTAGTCGTATATGGTGTGAGCCGCGATTTGTAACGATCGAGCAAGCATTGGTTCTGAGAATTTAGTGTTTTGGTGGGCCATTCTTAGTCTCATGTTTAAAGGTCCTCCGTATCCTCCTTTCAACATGTTAATTTGTAGCATGGACATTATGAATATGTGAATTTCTTGAGGGGTGTCACCCGTTACCAAGACTGGTCCTAGATGATCATTTCCGCTAGCTTGATCATAGAATCTGAACAGTTTGATTAGATTACTGGAATTTATAATAATGTCTCGGTTGAATTCTTCTTCGGTGAGTAACGGTTTTGGATTTAGCGCAATTGCAGGAGGGTATATAAAATTGATCATATCCATGCTGTAGTTGTGAATGCTCTCTTCTCGGTGTCCTTCTACTCGAATTGAGATGTTCTGTATTCTGCATTCCGCTTTGCGATTTATTTTATGTCCGTCCAAAAATATAGTTGTTCTGTTGTCGACTTGGTATTCGGTTGAATCTCCATATTCGGCCATAGGGCTCCATCTTCCTAATTGTATTACTGTTTTTGGTTGATATTTCAGCATGGCCGCGATGATGAGTCGTTTTCGTAATATGTCTGATTCTTTATTTTTGTGCACCTGTTCTGGCATAACTGCTGTTAGAAATCTCCACTCATCTATTCTCGTCTCATATGGAATAACTTCCAATTCCAATTGTGATATATCGGGGGGGTTATACCCCTCGGGATTTGAAGAGCATACTGTGTGCGGCTTGGTTATTTTACACTCAGTATTATGACAATGTTTTGCGACTTTTATGTTTGTTCTAAAACAGGCTGGGCAGTAGTAATTGTCGTCTGTTTTCGTTATTAATGGTATAGTTGGGCATGATTTGCATTGGACAACTTTCCATCCGTAAGTGGTTGGTGCCTTGATGTAGGTGGTTCGTTCGGGCCACTTTTTCAATAATTTTTCGCCTTCCTCGGTCCATCTGATTGTTAAATCATCCCATGTGGTTGTTACGTCACAAATCTCTATCGTTCTTCTTAAAGACAATAACCATTTTTCTCTAGGGGGTTCCACCTCTTCTTCTGAGTTGGACTCCTCGGATGACTCATAAGTAGAGTAATAAGGTTTCATGCGGGTGACGTGTGTTTGCTGTTGTTTTCCTCTTGAATCGCCGACTACGTAAATAACTTCATTTATTCTTTCTTGTACTTGGAAAGGTCCCTCCCATCGGCGCTTGTAAGCTCTGGATTCTCCTTTTGCTGTTGTTTTATTTTCAATTGAAACCATTTGTCCTATCGCGTAGTCCACATGCTCTCGATTTTTGTCATATCTTTTCTTCTGTCTGTCAAATTCTTTCTGAATCGTATCACGAACAGTTTTCCTAATATGTTGAACTTCTGCAATCTGCTTCATTCGTCTGCTCTCGCTAACCACTGGCAATGCTCTCGAAAAAGGTTGGGCTGCTTCTCTGCCATATATGAGGAAGAAAGGGGTCTGACGGGTGGTATATTGGACTGAGGTGTTAGTCGCAAAGGTGATCATTTGCAGATATTCGTCCCACGTATCTCCTTCATTATTTTCCATGTATGTCCGTAGAGCTGCTTTAAAGGTAGAGTTTACTCGTTCTACTAATCCGTTAGCTCGAGGGTGGTATGCTGTACTATGGACGGGTTTGACCCCTAGCTGTTTTAACAGTTGCTGTACAAGTTCGCTTCGAAAATTGGTTGCTCTGTCCGATAGAATTTGATCAGGTACTCCGTGTTTGGTTAATATCTGTTCCACGAGGAACCGTGCTGTAGTTTCCGCTGTTTGGTTTGGGGTAGCTGCACAAGTTACATAGCGAGTAAGTAAACAAATGCAAACCACAATGTATTTGTTTCCTCTCTTGGTCTCAGGATGTGGACCAGAAAAATCAATTGCAATTACTTCAAATGGTTCTTTGGGGATAGGTCGATGTAGAAGTAATCCTGGAGGGTATCGTATTGGTCTTTTTGCAGCCTGGCAGTCAGGAGCACGATCGAATAAAAGTATAAATACT
Source organism: Dicranocentrus wangi (assembly GCA_036850665.1). Classification (NCBI taxonomy): domain Eukaryota; kingdom Metazoa; phylum Arthropoda; class Collembola; order Entomobryomorpha; family Entomobryidae; genus Dicranocentrus; species Dicranocentrus wangi. The sequence goes on from JAANSN010005564.1 coordinate 5,844, forward strand.
TTTTCTTATTCCCTTCCAGAATACATAATTTCTTAGTTTGTGTAAGGTACTTGTGTATCCTCGGTGACCTGCCATCGGGATACAATGGGCTTCTTTAATTAATTCTGTTTGCATACATTTGGGTATGAGTAGTTTTAGTTGTCCTTTTTGTTCATAATAAAGAATTCCATTTTTCCAAATATACTGTTGTCGTACTTTCTCGTTCCCTTCATTGTATTTTTGTGTGATCTTCTTTGCATAGGGATCTTCTGCTTGCATTTCTTTAAAGTCAGGGGTATGACCTATGGCAACATTGACTTGGTGTACACTTTCTTCAAGGGGTTCTACCCCTTCGGGATGATAAAATCTGGAAAGCGCATCTGCGTTGGAATGAATTCTTCCTTTTCTATGAACTATCTCAAAGTCGTATTCGGCTACCACTGTACTCCATCTTTGCATTTTTGGACTTAAAGAGTTCTTGTTTCTCTTTAAAGCTGACAGAGGGTTATGATCGGTGATAACCGTGAATTTTCTCCCGTAAATATACTGATNAAAGCTGACAGAGGGTTATGATCGGTGATAACCGTGAATTTTCTCCCGTAAATATACTGATGAAATTTGCCGAAGGAAAATATTATTGCCAGGTATTCTCTTTCGATTGCGGCGTAATTCTGCTCCGTCTTGCTCAATAATCTGCTGGCGTATTGTATGACAATTTCTCTATTACCGTCTTTTTGAGTTAGGATGCTTCCGAGGGCAAAGTTGGATGCATCACAGTGAATTTCTGTTTCAAGTTTTTCGTTGAAATGTCCCAAAATGGGAGGTGAACATAATGCTTTCTTTAGATCTTCCATCGCATCTTGTTGTTGTTTAGTCCATTCAAATTTATTTTCTTTTGCTAGCAGTAGGGTGAGTGGTTTGCTTCTTCGTGCAAAATCGGCTATATATCTTCTGTAGTAACTGCATAGTCCCAGAAAAGATCTTAATTCTCTCAAATTGGTAGGAGGTCCATACGTCTGCACTACTTCACATTTAGCTGGGTCGGGTTCGAGCCCTTCTTCACTTACTATATGTCCTAACATGCGGATGCGATTTTTGGCAAATTGGCATTTTACTGCTTTTACTTTAAGTCCCACTTCTTCTAATCTGATGAAAACTAGTTCCAAATTGTTTAGCATCGTCTTCAAATCTTTGCCAAAGCATATGATGTCGTCCAAATAGCATAGACAGTTGATTCCGATTAGTCCGGCTAGCACATGGTCCATCATTCTCTGAAATATGGCTGGACTGTTTTTTAATCCAAATGGTAATCTTTTGTAATGGTACAATCCGTAATGACACACAAATGCTGTCTTTTCATAATCTGCTGGGTCTAATGAAATTTGCAAGTATCCTTTCTCAAGATCAATTGACGTGAAATACTTCTGACCTTCTAGGGAGCTGAGGATGAAATCGATTGATGGTAAGGGGTAGCTGTCGGCTACTATTTGTTCGTTTAATTTTCGGTAATCAATACACATCCTGGGTGCTGTACTTCCTTTATGTCCTGCTTTTACTAGGACAACTCCGCTTGCATAAGGTGATCTTGATCTTTCAATTACATCTCGACTTAATAACTCATTTACTTGCTTTTCTATTTCTTCTCGTTCGATGGGAGCGTAATTATAAGGATGAGTCTTGACGGGTCGGGCCCCTGGTTCCATAATGAAAGGATCAGCCCAAAGGTGTGTTGATCCAAGGGGTTCACCCGGTGTGGCAAATACTGATAGATGTTGGATTAGGAATTTCAAAACCAGTGCTTTTTCTTCATTGTTCAATTGTTCTCCTATTCCGGTCTTTAGTGATTCGATCTTCTCTGCCTCTTTCACTTCACGGTCAAACAAGTCTGAGTTTTCTGAACGAATAGAGATGTCTGATGAAACAGAGCTTTCAACTCGTTCGGAGGGGTTGGAGGTCTCTTGTAATTCAGAGGGGTTGGAGGTCTCTTGTAATTCAGAGGGGTGAGACGTGTCCGCGTTTTCACTGGGGGGTGACCCCTGGTCATCTCCGCCATTAATGGTGTAGTTGATATGTGCTTCTCCTAATCTGAGGATGACTGAATTAATTGGATCGTCTTCTGTAACTGTTATTTCTTCTTCATAATCTTCTGGTGGTCCTGTTAGAGTGAGTTTTAAGTACCCTAATGGATGTGTCTCCTGTACGTTCTGTGGCCAATTAGTTTCATTAAAGATGAGTACCATCACTCGGTCTGGATCTGATAGATCTACAAACTGCGCAGGAACTGTAATTCTGTTTCCTTCGGACCCATATCTATAAGGTATTAGTTCTGATAATCCGAATTCACCCGTTGGATAAAATGCTCCGTCGTCCACTAATAAGTAGGCGTATATCCAGCAGTCACTGTGGGGTCCAACCCCATAGTCATCATACGGGAAAAGTTTAGCGCAGGCAATATCCGAATAATATTCAACTGGAGGTGGTATGTTGGGTTGGTTTACCATTGTACGTGCTTCAATGCCTGCCTTTGGAGGTGTCAATTTGATCACTTTTCCATTTCCTAATACCAGGGCTGGAGTGTTGTATTCAATAACTGCATGGATATGGTTTCATGATGTCACCGCCTAATATTCCGTCAAACTGGGCTTTCGGTACAACGTGCATTACAAACTTCACTGTAGATTCGTCCTTCAATTTTATTTCAATTTCGACTTTTCCGATGGTTTTTACTGAGTCTCCCGTTAATCCGTGAATTTTGTTTTCAATGGGCTCCATGTTCTCGGTTTCCAGAAATTTTGCATTTATGAGAGACATAGTGGATCCTGAGTCTACTAGGATGTTAGCTGGTTTATTATTTATTTGACAAGGAATGCTTAATAGATACTCTGTGGGACGGGTAATCAGGATGGGGTAAGAGAGTGGCCCGTAATTACGTGGTATTTCCTGATGGATAACACGGGGCCCTTCTAGTTTAAAGGATTTCGATTTGTTCTGGTAGGGCAATCCCTCGCAAAATGTCCGATTTGCTGACATTCATAACACACACTTTGATAGCCAGGATATTGATAAGCTCGAGGATTGGGGGGTGCCACCCCTGGCTGATTCTGATTACCGAAGGGGTGAAACGCCTGGGTCGCCGGTGTTGGATATTCAATGGCGGGTACTTGAGATCGAGGAGTATTGAATTGCCTTTGTGGATTGTGATACATTCCTGGTCTCATTGGCTGTTGTTGAAAGTGTCTGGGCATGAATCCTGGTGGAGGGGCATTTCTTCCCATTGCTGTTGGATTATTATATCCTGTTACTGTTCCATTTCCCTGATTTTGAAAATATCTTGGTTGTGTCGGTCTTGTTCCTGGGATACTGTGGAGTATATGGTGAGTACCCTTGATGCTGTTGCGGGTATTGTTGTCTGTTTCCTTGGAATTGTTGTGGTTGAGCATAAGAATGAAACGTCTGTTGTGGGCCAGGGCCGTGGGTTGAAATTCGGTTAGGGGTGTAACCCCTCTCTGGGTTCTGTTTTCTGTTCTCGGATCCGGTAGATGGTTTAGTCACTTGATTTGTTCCAGTGGTAAAGGTGTACTGCTGTTGGATATTATCATCTTTTTCACTGGTCAATAGGCGCGTCATCTCATATCTTTCCAATAGGTTCCGAAAATCTGTTTCTGTGCTGGGACAAAGTAAGTTCACTTCCTTGATGATGTTTTTGTTTAACCCTTTAATCACATGCTCCAATTTGGCTTCGACATCCATCTTTGCATCGAGTCGATCCGCTAGGTTCATCAATAGTGTAGAAGTATTCGAGTGGGCTCTTGTTGCCTTGTTTTTCTGTCAACCATCTTGATAATACTGATCCATGCGATATCTTGGAACTAGCATGTGCTTCGAATTCTTTGACAAAGGTTTCCCATGGAGGAGGATTTCTCATGAGTTCCCTTTCTCGTTGCTTGGTGAGTGTTCTGTACCATTTGCTTGCAAACCCTTCTAAGAATGCTGGAATATGCTTCATCTTCATTTCGTCATCCCAATTGTTGTTTTGTGCTATTTCCTCGAATCTTTCAATAAAGTCGTAGGGGTCCTCCGTGCCGTCTCCGGAAAACGGACGAGGGGTTATACCCACCTTCACTGGTTTGGCTTCGACCACATCGCCTTGTTGTGACATTTTGTTTTATCTTGAGTTTGTTTCGGGGATTACTTTCTTTCTTCGTTTTTCCGCTACGTTGAAGAGGGTGTCAGTGTCAAGTCAATCCTAGTTGGCTAGTTATATGCTTTCCTTACAGATGCTCGGTTTTTAGTAGTATGGAAACCTGTTTTTATGCAATTTTACTTCATTACTATACTAATTTTTGATGCGTTTCTTATTTAAACTATCTTAACCCTATTTATCACTTTATGCCTTATCTATTAAGCTTAAGGGTTATTCAAGCAAGAGGAATAATTATTATAAAGATGTTAGTTTTCCAAATTCTGGGAGGGGTATGACCCGTCACTAAACTGAGGGGTATGACCTATCTCCAGGTTGGTAATGTTGCACGTGCTATCTAATTATTCCTTCTCCTCAAATTATTTTTATTGCCGGCCGACGGGGAAATTAGCCTACCTAACGTGCGTTAAAACCTAAACCTTTCACCTACGTTCTTACATTTATTATACTCGTCCTTTATGCTTGTAATACTTTGGTTGCATTTAACCACAGAAAAAAAATAATTCGTTCACTCTGTGAACCTTAAATATTGTTTGCTTTAATAAGCCAAAAAAAAATTAAAAATCTGTCTGTCCCGGGACGAATGGTTATTACATGTATGCAAACACGCAAACATAAGTTCGACCTTAATAGCTTCATTAAAATCGTTCATCAAATTTTTCGCCTTCTGAATTTCTTGTTTTCTTTCGCAATTCTATAATCCGTTATTCGTTACTAGCCTAGTACCTTCCCTAACCTAACCTAGTTCCTTCCCTGACCTAACCTAGTTCCTTCCGTGTTTCTAGATCTTTCATAGGGATTTTGTCCTGATTCATTTCGTGCCTTGTCAGTTGGTTTTTCTACAAAAAAAAATTATGCTTCGCGTTTTCGTACTTCGATCTATCGTAATGTTCGTTTCGTTCGTTCATTCTATGCATATATATTTTTCTCTACCCTAAACGAGTTACGTTTTACATAATATTTTAGAGAGAAAGAAAAGTATGAAAGAAAAGTATGAATTTTCGTCTTAACCAAAAGTTGACAGTTATTATCATCTGAATAGAATAGTTCGTGCACAAAAACCACTCTAAACTGACTTTCAATGAGGCAAGGATTAGCATTAGCTAATTTCTCGCAAAAACAAAAATTGACAATAATGCTCGCAAATTTTGTTTTCCAATTCCTTAGCCTTTAGTTACGAGATTTCCACCCGATTAACATTATTATTTTAGCTTGGATCTTAATTTTTCTTAGGGGTTATACCCGTGGCATTTCTGATAATATTGAGCTGGAGTTTCAATAGGGGTAATACCCGTGAGATTTTTGTTGATTAAACTTGAGTTTTAATAGGGGTTATACCCGTGACCTGTTGGTTGATTGAACTTGAGTTTTAATAGGGGTTATACCCGTGACTTTCTGTTGGTTAAATTTGAGTTTCAATAGGGGTAATACCCGTGGGTTTCTTTATGATCGAGATGGCTAGTCAACTTTCCATTAAGACCAATCCCTATTGTAAAAGGAGCTATGTGAAACTATTGCTAATTTATTCTCTATTCCTTTCAAATTGCTTGTTTTTATAACTACGCAAGTCTACCTAATCGCATTTAATGCCAACTTTGATGCATCTTATATATTGAGAGGGGTTAGACCGGTGAGTTTTGTAAAATAAAAGCGTCTACAAAAGAAAAATTGTTGAAAGTGTTGAAAAAGCACGTCTGTCTTTCTGAGTTTAGGATTTGGTGGATGACTGACACTGACTATTTTCGAACTGTTATATATTATTTACCTTCTCCATTCATTCTGATCTAACCTTTTATTTATTATCATTCATTCCATTATCTACTCTAATATCTATTATCAATCAGTCTCTTTATAATATGTTACTATATTCTTTGGCCTCGTTTTATTCAGGTACTATGTATGCTTGTGTTACGAAGTTACACAGGAAAAGAGAAGAGAGAGTCAAGCAGCAAAATTACGAATAATACATGCATAGTTGCTAAATGGAGTTTTTGTGTCTCAGGGGTTATACCCGTTGTCATTTTACGTCCTGATCTCGGTTACATGATCTTGGAGGGGTTAAACCTGTCTTACTTTTTATTTCTGTTAGGGGTAAAACCTGTCAAGATTTGTATGTTATTATAAAAATGTTGAGTCTGTGTTTGGGGCTATGCAAAAAAAATGAAAAAAAA
>JAANSN010005565.1:0-12189 GCA_036850665.1 Dicranocentrus wangi
TAATCCACTTTTTGCAGAGAATAACACGTACTACGGGTGTGATCGAAGCGAGGCGGTTGCGAGTGCGACGAATGGACAGTCCTTCTCAATGATGTCCCGCTTCTGCACCTTCAGCCCAGTTAAAATGACGGGGTGCAAAAGCGGAAGCTCCGAGCAAGATCTTGGCGTCCTCCGCAATATGATTCCGCCAGAGGCGCAACTGCACGACTTCCAGGTGTGCGTTTGCTTCAAGGATAAGTGCAACTCGGGGGGCAAGCTGGGCGGCTTATTGGCTTGGATCAGTGTCAGTGTTCTCCTGCAAATACTATTTTGGTGAAAATATACACAAAAACTAGATATTTTATTGGCGGGCTGGTGCCTGCATGATTGATATGGAACTATTATTGGGATAATAATGATACGCTGACGAGAAGTTGTCAACAACTCGCAACCACAATAATAATAATGCTGCAAGGTCAATCTGCAAATTTTCCCAATCGGCTTTATCTTTGAAATAAAAAATGGATTTACTATAATATTTATTTACCTGTAGAGACCGATACAGAGAATTCATTGAGGCACATATATATTTATTGTGTGTTTTGTTGGATATATGATGTGGTGGCATATAATATGTTACATATAATGAGGAGCACGAGTGAAAGAATGAAACTGCTGTTGCTGTTGCAAATAATAATTTTCCCTGACACCTGATTTCATTTCGTCCCATACTTAGCCATATATACTCATACTGCCATAGCTTTCCTTCATATTTTTGGTCAATTTTGCCATTTTTTATGATTTTTGCTGTACTAAACCAAACATGACGAACTGGGCAAAATTAAAAAATAAAATATTATTTGGACTATGTATCGTCACTGTCCCTGTGTGTTAGGAATCATTAAAAACTATATGGCACAGGTACATGCACACAATTTGAGCTCAACTCAACATCCTCAACCGCTCGGGTCTTGTGCAATATATGTATAATATTTTGTAATATGGTTGATCATCGCCTCTGCCTGTACAAGTTTAGAACGTAGATTATATGAATATCAGCATAAAATTATGCCAACGTGAAACTCAAAAGGCATCACTAATTTTTAATAAACACTTGGCACCGAAACTATATGTTTTCTTAATCCTTTCCACTCTTCACCTCTAAGTAGCTCATTTACTGCCTTATATATACCAAAGCATTTCGCTACAATAATGTCTAGTAACAATCCCAAGCCCGAACATCCACGTTTAAACATATATAAAGCTTTAAAATTATTAATTGTTTCCTTTCGAGAAATCCAGAAGAACACTAGACCGTGGGGGATAGGAGGACCCAGTTACCTAATGATAAAATATATGTATTGCTGGACAAAATACAAGTAAGTATATTGTCGCCGTGTGCTTGAAACCAAATACCCGTCGTCGCACTGTTGGATATATTATACCATATCATTATGTTGGAGATACTCATTCCACTGTACGGTAGTGCACTCAATAAACCTGGTATTCGCCCAAAAATAAAAATCATTAGCTCCTGACGAAAGCCAAATAATTTATTAATCCACGCCACTATACTACTCCACATAAGTGCTTTCCTTGAAAGTGGACTTGCCATGTCCGCTCCGCCCGTAAAATCAATTTTTAGTGTTTCTTCATTCATTTCGTGAGTAAAGAAGAAAGTTGACACTTTCACACAGTTTCTCACAGGATCAACCGCATCGTAGCTCATCGTTTATCATCTATCATCGACGCATTCCGCATTCTCCATGTAAGCATCCGTTGTGGTCAGTCAGTCATCAATCAATCAGTTTACTTTCAATTCAACGTGACAATAATGCTAACTTCTGAATGCCTACTTCCTCCATTTCTAAACTACCTTACCTGGGCCAACCGACTAGGGGTGGTCCGCTTCAAGTGGGATCCGCGTGAAAGCAAATTTCGTCTGGTTACTTGTCGCTCGAAAACTTGAAACTCGAAAACCGGACAATGGCAAAGATGCGTCAACTGGGGCTCATCTGCAATGAATTCAACGAGATCCACAGAGTGGGTGTAACTGGCGTTATGGTTGTCGGCCTTTTGGCGTGTCAAATTGTGGTCTTGTACTGTGTAACTCAAATGGGAGGCTCCAACAGTCTATTGATTGTCTTCATGACGCTGGTGGCGTTCGTCGTGATTTGGATCCACGTTGGGATTCAGCAGACAATGGCGGACGTGTGGACAGAGTCCGACAGGGCCCTGGAATGGCTGAGAAAGGGCGGAGGAGGAAATGGGACTCGGCACTTTAACAAGTTTCGGGTGTCTTGCAGAAGACTCCGGATAAGATTTGGTGGAAGCAACTTCATTGAATCCGGCAGGACCCTGGAATCATTGAGAAGGGGTGGCGGAAGGGGTTCTCGGCACTTTCACAAGTTTCGGGTGTCTTGTAAGAGACTCCGGATAAGATTTGGTGGAAGCAACTTCATTGAGCAGGACACCCCCATAATCACACAGGGATTTGCCTTCACAAACACGGCTAACTTGCTACTTCTCCGATAAATACAAATAAAAAAGGAAGTGCTAGTTTTATGTAGGGGATTTTCTCATTTATATTTAACATAATGTTCATATTAAGTGCAGACGTGATATCTGCAGATCAGGGGCCCACTGTAAAACTATGAATTAAATTTTCCAAGTTGCGTCTAAGCGCTAAATATTTGGATTAAAATGTTTGGTGCGAACTATATATCCAGCTGTAATCCTAACATAATTATTCTATAAGATATAAGTAGCTCGATTTGAGAGTGGGTACATCCTACTACAGGTCAGGAAATTAATTACATAATGCGTAGTTAATGAAATTGACCAAGAATTCATTCGCTCAGGAGTGACTTTCTCCTTCCTCCCGACTTTTTCTCCAGGGCCCGCAAATGGCAGGCCGTAACTTTAAAAATTTGTCAAGTAGTAACTCAGAGTTTGTTATAGCACAAAATAAAGTTCACTATCAGTGTAACATCTATAACATCGCATAGGATATAAAAATGTAATGTGCGTGCGGCAAAAGACAGAAATCAACGCAAGCACAAGAAGCAGTAGTACAAATGACAGAAAAATATGCGCAGCCTTTTTTGTACTGCAAATGGGAGCAAGGTGTCTATATATTAGGCCCATTTAGGCGCTTTATTGATATTATCTCTGGATACCTTTGCAAGCCATTCTGTACATGCATAATTAATATCAGTATAAGCGCTTTATTGATATTATCTCTGGATACCTTTGCCAGCCATTCTGTACATGCATAATTAATATGGGTAGATTAATTATTAATTTATTAATATCCGAATCTGAGCATGTCGTTTGATTTAAACAACTCGGTACGTTTCCATTTCGCACAAAATCAAATATCGATTCTGTACTAGTTTAAAACCTAGATTATGAATACCATGATAAATTTATTTGCCTGTTCGGTAGAACTCAAGCTATTACTAATTTTTAACAAACTCCTGGAACTAAAAGCTACATCATAATTTCGTAATGCTTTTCACGCTGCTTTCCTTTCCAATCCTTTTCCTTTCTTAACCGTAACACTATTCTGTAATTTCAGCTCTGATTCCTATAGTGTCCATTTAGGTCATGAGTAGAAAGCTCACTTTCGTTTCACAAGATAGTAATCACCTCCTTTTCCCTCTTTCCCTCCTCTCCCCTTTAAAATTCCGAGTTACGTTAAATGTACATTGATAAAAACATAAGCATGACATGATGATCTGGCGCTGCCAAAATATTGATTTCTCTAGTATTTTCCAATGTGCGGTTAAGCTAGGCTATCATTACAAACCAAACTAAATAAATCAAAACTTATACAAATTAATTACATTATTGGCTCGCTGCGGTTGCGGAGCATAGACGAGATTATTTCATCAGATAATATTTATGAATGTTGGTAAATCCCCTGAATTTATCCGCTTTTTCATGCTCTCATCATATTTTAATTTACATAGTGACATACCTGCTAATCGTAACTTGATATACTGGCAAAAGCCATTTCTCCGTGTAGTGAAGGTAGTCATAATCAAATATTAGCGATTTATTGAGCTATTGAAAATTGATTTTTAATTTTTGGAAGCGATAATGTATATAATCATGCTATGTGTATATGCCTACTGTGGCTACCTTAAGATACATGGTTGATTTACTGCAAGTTCGTGTGGTTACATTACCAAGTATATTTCCGCACGACGTATAATTACGCTATCATACTCTCTGCTGAAGAACAATTGCTGGGGAGTGTCCGACTTGAGACTTGGAAGGACTTTCTCTTTTCTCCTTCACTTTCCCCAGGTCATTCAACTAGAGCAGGCACTCTTCGTACGCCGTCGGTAAGCCAAGGATATCGGCTAGAATACGAGTGCGGCGTTGGTTGTCGACTAATTAAACCAATCACGGTCAGTTCAGTACACCTCCATGTCGCGCAAGTGAAATATTGCCTTAATACATTGACATAGCCTCAACATAAGAATGACATGATGATCATGGCACTGCACTGCCAAAATATTGATTTTCTCCTCTGGTATTTTCGAGTGTGCGATTAAGCTAGGCTAGTATGGCAAACTAAATAAATCAAAACTTATACAAATTATTACATTATAGTTCATCAAATGCTAGTTATGAGGAATGAGAAATCTCCTGAATTTATCCACTTTTTCATGCTCTGATCATATGTTTAGTGAAGGTAGTCTTATTCAAATATTAGTAATCTATTGAAATTTAAAATTGATTATTTTTTGGAAGGGATAATTTGCATATTCGTAATTTATGTGTATATGCATAATTGTGGCCACCTTAAGTGCGAGCGGGGTCCAGTGGAGAACGGACCAGAAAATTAATAATTACATTACCTAGTGTGTTGTTAGTGATATTAATAAAAAATTCACTTAAGCAGGTTTTAATACAATACCATCAGATTAGTGAGAAGTATTCTGGATTTCAAATGTTAAGTAAATTTATTAATTCCGACAATTTGTGCATCCGTGGATTTCTTAGTCAGACCCGAGTTGTTGTGATGTTGTACATGATGGTATTGATTTTTTACATTGGATAATATACTGCATTCAATATCTGGATATAGTCTTAATCGTCGTTTTCAAGTCAAAGACGACGATCAATAACAACAGTGAAAATTATACGCCAAATTATACTGTCCAAACATTGATTTTATAGTTCTAGTGTGCGGTCAAGGTTATAGAATGTCAGTCTAAAATAAATAAACCAAAACTTATATAGGCTTAATTAAAGCTTTTATTTCATCAAAATATTTCTTTTCGAGATTGAATCCACCCATCGTCAGTTATGCTTTCGTTGACCGGAAAAGGTTGTGCTTGGATGTGTTATCGCTTATAAATTACTCACCACTTTCTCAGGCGCCGAAGGAGGTAGCGATTCTACACATGTTTAAACCTGGACTACGAAAATATCATAAGAAAGTAATGTGCCTTTGAGGTGAAGCAGCCCTATTACGTAATCTCAATAAACTCATAACTACAAAAGCTATAATTTATTAATTATTTCCCCGTCCGCTTTGTATTAAACCCAGGATTGCGCAACTTCAGCTCTGAGAATCCATTTATGTTACTTTATTTCGTGAGTATAAAGTTGACTCGACTTCTCACGAGATTGTCTGCACCTTACAAGCTCAGTTATCGCCATATCAAATTTCAAATCATTCTCCTACCAAATATGAACATCCACTTTGGCTTTAACATCCATAACCTACTTAATTATTCCTCTCTCCTCTTTCCTCCCTTCCCCCTCTCCCCGTTAATAGTCCATGTTAGGTTAATTGTGTATTGATAACAACATAAGAATGACGTGATGATGGCCCTGCCAAAATATTGATTTTTTCTGGTATTTTCTAGCTTCATAATAAAATTATGTCTGTTCGGCGGAACTCAAAGTGTTACTAATTTTTAATCAGCGCGTGCACCGCACCCAAAGCTTTCTTATAATTTCTTAATCCTTTCCACGTAAGTATGTTTAGAAACACTATTCTGGAATTTCAGGTCTGAAAATCCGTTTAGTGTCCATTTAGGAGGTCATAAAAGTAGAAAGCTCACTTTGGTTTCACAAGATATTCTTTACCTCCAGTAGCTCATTTACTGCTGCATATCAAGCCTTTGGAGGTTCCGTGTGGCAAGCTCTAAGGTTTAAATAGACATTCCATCGCATAAATTTAGTCAAGTCACAATGCTAACTTCGGAGTGCCTACTACCCTCATTTCTAGACCATCTCAGGTGGGCCAACCGACTGGGGGTGGGATTCTTCAAGTGGGACTCGCGGGGAAGCAAATTCCGGCTAGTTACTTCGCGCTCAGAAATTTGGTATCACAATGCCAGTTTTACGTGTTATTTGGTGCTTCTAGCCGTCGTGATTTTCCAATATTTTGGGAAAGCAACTTCAACATATGACAAATTTGCCATGGCTTTCAACGCATTGCTCCTCATTCTTCTCGGGATGTGTGCAATAGTGATATTGGTTTACAACAGGAAGGGGGCTGATGTTGCAAAGTTTCTCACGGAAATGATTGTTCTGAGCGAACGAAACAATGGTAAAAAAATAAAAATATGTTACAAAATATCAATGTGTGTCAATCAAATTGTAGTATAGGCATGCGCATGGCAATAAGATCACATGGTGTCCAAAACTATGATTTGCTATAAAACATTCCATTTTTTTCTTCATCCTGACCAAAACGCGACAAAATCTGACAAGTTGTCATAGCCAACAATAATGCCGACAAATCGAGAGTATAATCAATGCATACAGCANATTCCATTTTTTTCTTCATCCTGACCAAAACGCGACAAAATCTGACAAGTTGTCATAGCCAACAATAATGCCGACAAATCGAGAGTATAATCAATGCATACAGCACATACTCTCGATTTTTTTGCGGACTAATTTCTAACTCTCTAGCTGCTATTTATAAGCCCGCAAGAATATCAAGCTTAATTAATCCATATAGTTACGTCAGTACTCCATACATCAGCCAACCAATATTCCAGACCATAGAAACGCTATTGAAATATTCTGACAAAATATTGGTTTTTAGCACTTCAAACACATTTAACCTGTCCCCTTTTTGTCTATAGCGAAGTGGAAGTCGGGCTCAATGAATGCCAAATCCGGTTTCAGAAATCTGATGGCCGCATTTCAAAACCGGGATGATGTTGCTGAACCAACCCGTCAGCCGCTTCCACTGTTCACCCCCTCTCAAAACGTTGACATGAAGGAGCTCTGCATTATGCTCCTGGTAAGGTATGGCCTGCGACTTGGTAAATATTTGATACTTGTATACGCCACCATGCTACTGTGCTGGTTTCCCTGCTGGCCTAGCAATCCGAAGCCTTGGTAAATATTGCGTATTTGTATACGCCACCATGCTACTGTACTGGTTTCCCTGCTGGCCAAGCAATCCGATGAGAGGATTTCTGGAGACATGTTCAACTGATACTTCGACACTGAGACTGACGGATTTTAGTATTCACCAGAATGAACCATTCATCAAGGTGCTTGCGTATGTGAGTGTGCTTCAACTTATCCTGTATGGCCAAATCGGTGGGGTTATTGTCGTTGCCACTCTGCTCATTGTTCTAATCACCATTCGCACCATCCTAAAATCCATTAAGAGAGACGTCGGAGCCCATTGCGGGAGTGCTTTTGACGAGGTCCGCATAATGCAAAAGTTGCGACAGCTGGAGCTCATCTGCAACGAATTCAACGAGATTCACAGAGTGGGCGTCACTGGCGTTATAGTTGCCAGCTTTTTGGGAGTTCAAATTGTGGTGCTGTACTCCGTCACTCAAATGGCTGGCTCGAACCCCTTACTGATTGTCTTCATGACGCTGGTGGCCTTCGTCCTGATTTCAGTACACGTCGGAATCCAGCAGACAATGGCGGACGTGTGGACGGAATCGGGCGTAGCCTTGGAATGGCTGAGAAGGGGCGGCGGAGGAAAGGGATCTTGGCACTTTCAGAAGTTTCGGGTGTCGTGTAGAAGACTACGGATAAGATTTGGAGGAAGCAACTTCATTGAGCAGGATACCCCCATAATCACACAGGGATTTGCATTCACAAACACGGCTAACTTGCTACTTCTCCGTTAAATTCAAACAGGGCAGGTGAAAACTCTTTCCCCTCTCTCCCTTAATTTTCCAAGTCCAAGTTACGTTAAATGTACATTGATAACAGCATAAGAAACACATGACGATGGCACTGCCAAAATATTGATTTTCTCGAGTATTTTCCAATGTGCGGCTAGGCAAGGCTATGCTGACAAGCCCAAGCTAAATAAATCAAAACTTATACAAATTGCATTATTAGCTTGCTGCGAAGCCAAGACGAGCTTACTTCATCATATATTATTTATGAATATTGGGAAATCCGCTGCTTTTATCCACATTTTCCAGCTCGCATCATATTTTAATTTACACAATGACATACCTGCTAACACTAGCTCTGTATACTCGGAAAACCCCCGATCTCTGTTTAGCTAAGATTAGTCATATTGCAATTGAAATACGTACGTATTAGTGATTAATTGAGCTATTGAAAATTGATTTTTAATTTTTGGAAGCGACATTATGTATAGTACTCATGCTGTTTACTGCGAGTGCGTGTGGCTACATTATCAAGTATATTTCCGCACGAAAATTACGTTACCAGTTACCATACTCTTTGAACTGAAGAAGGATTGCTGAGCAGTGACCAACTTGAGTCCTAGCTGGAAGGACTTTCTCTTTTCTCGTTCCCTTTCCCCAGGTCATTCAACTAGATCAGGTACTCTTCGTACGCCGCCGTCTGTAACCCAAGGATAATATGCTAGAATTTGAGTGTATCGTTGGTTCTCGATTAATTACACCACTCGGTATACCTCCATGTCGCACAAATGAAATATCGCCTCTGATATTAGGTTTAGAACGTGGATTCTGAATATCCTAATAAAATTAAATATGCGCCTGTTCCGTGAAACTCAAGGCATTGCTAATGTTTAATAAACGCTTTAAACCGAAACTATATAATCTCCTAATCCTTTTCCCACGTGGGCTGTGAAATTTGACTAGAGCTTATATTCTGCAGAAATTTCTAACCCTTTCTCAAACTTGAGTGAAGCTTGCCTAATCCGATTTGACCTAGTCTAAATATTTTCTTTCAGTGTATACCCTTCAAGTAATAAAGTGTATGTATATTAAGTAAGCTCCATATATAAGAAAACTCCAAATGTCTCAAACACTAACAATGAGTCAAGTCTACAGTAAAAAATTACATTTCCACAACATACACAGCACACACGCTTTCTATAACCTTTCTATGTGGTGACAAGGGCGAGTGCAATACGGAAGGGTAAAAGTATTTTTGGAAAGCATATAAAAAAGGGTATGTAGCTTTTGTGTTTGTGTCGTTGTGGAAAATGCCATCCCTTCATGCATTCATGCGTACCATGCTTACAAAGTACTCATTCATTCTCAAAAATTTATTAACGGATAAATTTATGTAAAAATCCTATTTTTAGAACCACACTACTTGTTGTGAACCAATACTGTAAATATAAGGTTCAGATTTGATGCCTACTTTATACACACGGCATGTCATATTATGTTTGAACCAAAGTTGTTTCTGCATAAATACTCCCGACCCTACTCATTTTCTTTCATATAAACTTTGAAGCTATCGTTGAATACGACAATACATAAGCATATTCCTTCCGAACCTTTTAATTTGCAGTGTCAAGTGAGCCAGCTCCCCTAATATCATCGCCGGAAAATGAAGTCTGTTCTCTTCCTAACATTGTGTCTTCTTATTTCCATGAGGTAAGATTTTTTTTCAAATTCAGCCAATAATATATATATATGGTTTTCGCCAAACCATACCAAACCAAAACTTCCAAAAGTAATTTAGTAATTGCAAAATATATTTTAATACAATTTGGATTTGAATTTTTATTATTGCTGTGTAGTGGACCATCCTCCGGATATCCAGCAAGCAACGTGGATGAGGAGGAGCAGGATGCCACTCTCAAAGAGATTGTCAAAGTCAGTCAGCAGATACTAGACCTCTTACCAAAGCTTCGGGAACAACAAGAACAGAATGAAGCCCTTGAGCAACTCATAAAAGATGTTCTGGAGTTTCAACAAGGTGTTGGGGATCACGATGTCGGGCAACTTGTAGAGCGTTTGGAACGGGCAAGGGCGTAGAATTAGAAGATTGATATGGAATTATTAGAAGCTATATTATAAAAAGTAGATGACTTGGTAAATAATGTTATATTTTCTGTTGCAACGATCTGAGCGTTACGAAAGTATATTACAAATCAGGCTGATAATTATTTACTTAATAAAAATAATTCCTTGCATTAGTCAAGACTTTTGAGGGAGCTAAAATTAACAGTATTTTATCCATCAACCCATTAACCTCCTATGTAATATTGTCATCTATCTCTGAGGCATATGTTATCTGATTATTGAGCTGAATTCCATACTTTTGTACTTTCTCATATCTCTCTGGTATACTATCATCACGTCATATATCTCTAACATCACGTGTAGTCCAACAAAAACCCCTTCGTATTACAGGATTGTAGCTGGAACATGGGTGTCCCACCCAACCAACCTTCCACTGCTGCCCATTCCGGAAGAGTACGAGAGGGGAACATGAGGGAACCAAACGGAGCCTTAAGAACCACTTTCTCCCTGCAAATGTCCGAAATTTCCTCAAGAGCGGATTATTGGTTCTCTGTAGAATTTGTAGATACACAAGACTCCATACACATGCCAAGATTTTTAAAATTCCCATAAAAGTGACAAAAACATTTTCAATATATCATATATCCTTCTATTCTTCGTATTCTCTTTTGTCAGGCTATCATAGTTCTTCGGTTCCGAATTCAGAAAGTCGGCTAAGATCATCGACCCCTCCTCAATAGTTTATTTTTACATTCTCGCATTCTAACCTTTTTTCTGTAGCAAGGATAAATGCAATACCAAACCCTATAAAATATTTATGGAAGGGCAAAATGGTAAAGCATCGTGGACAATGGAAAATATAAGTGTAGCACCTTCATTCATTATTATTGATACTAGACAGTGACATTTAAAAAAAGGCTTCTTCGGCTTAAGTAAATTCAAATTATTTTCTCAACCAACTATGAAATATATGACGAGGTAGCCTACATTTTCATCAGACTCGCTTCTCCTCATATCCCTCGTCTCTGTCGTCTCATAACATGTTCATCATCCTCAGAAGACGAGGGTAAATCTCAGGCTTAGCTGCTCGCAAGAAAGAAAGGACTGAACTGGGCAAATGCCATGGTCGATGGGCAAACAATTATTATCACAGCACTTTTAAAAATATCTAAACGTCATCATTCCTAATAATTTACATCAGACTCGCTTCTCCTCATATCCCTCGTCTCTGTCGTCTCATAACATGTTCATCATCCTCAGAAGACGAGGGTAAATCTCAGGCTTAGCTGCTCGCAAGAAAGAAAGGACTAAACTGGGCAAATGCCATGGTCGATGGGCAAAAAATTATATTATCACAGCACTTTTAAAAATATCTAAACATCATCATTCCTAATACTGGATATTTGCTAAAATACCACTCCAGGAACAGAGGGGTCTCAGCTAACCGGACTTTCGACAAGTTTTTCCATGATTAATTGATATGATCAATGAAAGTGGGACAAAAAATGAATGTAGTAGAATCAAGGGAAACATATAAAATCTATATACCGTACGTACGTCCTTACCTATCACCTATGCTATAAAAAGCGACAATGACCACTTGTGTTCTCTTCTAGACATCTGAAACGCTACTTCTGCATTCAATTTAAAACTTAAAGTGAGTGGACCAAACCTTCAGGCTTGTTGAACCGCACCACAACACAACGAAGAGCAAATAAGCCTTTTGCGTGTAAAAACAATGGTGATGACTCTTTTCATATTCTTCTGTTCATATCAACTTTATATTAAAACTCTTTAAAGAAGCTATTACTAATCTGTGTAACTTGGGCCTGAAATGCATACTAATTTGGTATGATGATGGTGACCAGACAGACCAGTGCTAACATGTCGGGAAAGATTACGAGAGGAGAGGAAAATTTATTATGGATTTATTATGTTTGCTAAAACTTGGGTGAGTTGAGTTTCCTGTGGGTTGAGGAACTCATGCAAAAGTTTTCCT
>JAANSN010005566.1:0-12187 GCA_036850665.1 Dicranocentrus wangi
TGTTGCTAATGTTGCATTAAGAAGTTCAAGCTTAAGTTTGACGGACCAGTCCATTCCAAGTAAATTAAGCAATTTAAGTTAATCGAAAAGTTAATCTCAC
This sequence comes from Dicranocentrus wangi, assembly GCA_036850665.1. Taxonomy (NCBI): domain Eukaryota; kingdom Metazoa; phylum Arthropoda; class Collembola; order Entomobryomorpha; family Entomobryidae; genus Dicranocentrus; species Dicranocentrus wangi. Next base: position 101 of record JAANSN010005566.1, read on the forward strand.
ATTCTGTCAAGTGTCAACTCGTTATTAATTCTATTATATAAAGCCCGCATCCGATGAAACCGATTGCTATACATTCTACATTTTATCATTGCACCAACACCAAGCTTTGCATAAAACATGCATTTCTATGGGTGGAGAAGGGTTAGCTAGTTGTTGTTGTTGTTGTTTAAACTGACAAATAAGCAATTTTATGTCCATCCTTACAAGCTAATTTAGAATACCTTCGTGGTAATAACGCTGGACAAAGAACCTAATACAGAGGAACTACACTAAAATCCTAGAACTAAAGTCTGCAGTCTGTGCAAATATGCTATGCAGTTTTCACTTTTTGGCAAACCGAAGCGAACGAAGCGAATCCACCAGAGAGAAAGAAAATGAGACTCGGCTGGAATAATGGCATGTTCGCTTTGACACAAGAACGAATGGTGTGTAATACATAAAAAAGTATTACATAAATTGCGCTGCTCATACAAGGGTTTTTATCATATTCAACAGTTTTTGTGTAGTTTAATTTGTGAGCTTAAGGTGAAAATTGGCCCTAATAATGACTCCTGGGTTTTACCGGTATTTTGAAGCTTACCTATGTATATTTACGCTCTCTGCCATAACTAACCACGCACGCCCATGATGATGATGTCTACACTACACATAAAAAACGATAAGTGGTCCAACTATAACTATCTATATTCTTACTTTTCCTTGGTCCACTTCACGTATGATTTTATTCGGGATAAAATAGCGATGATCGAGGCAAACAAAGGATATTGGCCAGATACTCAAATATTCTGGAAATAAAGTGATCAATAGAAAGGACAGTTTTGGTTTGTTGTTACCGCACTTGGTCGATGAAGATTAAACTTCTTTGACGAGAATCTAGCAGAATATCTCAAATACTTTTTGAGTTGAGGAAGAAGTACAATAAATTATACAAGCCACCCTTATAAGTTATATGACGAGCGCATATTAATTGCAATAAAGTTTGTTATGGTCTGTATAATTTTTTATTACACGAGTACACAACAATTAAATTCTGACAACCTGTAATTCTATTGAAATATTGGTTCAGTCACCAACCAGTATATTAGTGTATTTATTTATCTGTTTACGATTGTCAATGCAGGAATTGTTGGAATTAATTATTATTGTCAAGTGTCACATGTCGAACATATTCTTTGCCGGAAGGCATTGGAACAATGGTTATTTCTTCTTTGAAATTTTGCTTAACTTCCTCCGCTGACAATGTAGGCAGCACCATGCAATGACATCCAGGCTACAAAATAAGGTTCACATTAATTATTTCTCGACGCTGCTTATCTCACACCTAGTGTGTATATATTTATTTGATTTGTACCTTCCAATCTGCTGGAGTTGCAACTTTTCGCTTGACAGTTAACTGAAGGGAATCCACTACTCGAATAACTTCATCAAAACTTCTCCCGGTGGATGCAGGGTACAGAATAGACAATTTCAGCTTTTTATCAGGTCCGACAATGAACAAAGAGCGACAAGTCAAAGGCATTCCCTTTGAGTCCTTTTCATCAGGGTCGAGCATCCCCAAGAGTGTAGCCAATTCACGTTTGTCGTCAGCGATAAGTGGAAACGGAAAATCCTTATCCCTCAGTTCCGGGCAATACGACTTGATATCCTAATTCGACATAAAATAAAAAATAGCATTGTAGAAGCATCCATGAGATATGTCATCTACAAGAAACATGCAAATCTGAATGCATTGGGGGGAAACTACGGTAAGTCGTTAGAAGTAAATACTGGAGAAAGAAAATAATAAATGGGGATTGATTTGGGATTATGGAAAATGCATCCCCGCAAGTACCTTCGGATATTTCGGATCATATAAAACCTCACAGATTAACCGTAACGAGTAAACTGTGGTCCGCCCGACTGCATTTACATACCTCTATCCATCCTTTATGGGATTCCAAAGTGTCAACCGAAAGCGCAATTAGCTTAACACCTCGCTCCACAAACTTGGGATAATAATTAGCAGCGCGTCCCAACTCCGTGGTGCACACTGGAGTATAATCAGCTGGATGAGAGAAGAGGATTCCCCACCTAGAAATTGAGACATGATTTGTTTTAATTTTAATATCTATTCTGGAAAGAGAAGAGGTCTGGGTCCGGGAATATTTTGGCTCATCATCATCATCTTTATATCTATGTGTCTTCATTTTCTATTCCGCACTAATCCTACAACTTTTAATTGTTTTGTTACTTACGAGTCCCCAAGCCATTCGTAGAAGTCGATGTCTCCCACTGTTGTTTGGGCCTTAAAATTAGGGAAAGCATCACCAAGCCGTATAGCCATGATTGATTGATGACGCGACAACTTGCAACTTACAGTTCTAAAATTCAACAAAAAATACACAAATCCTGCTCAAAACAGAAATCTAGATATTTGCATTGTTTGAATTCAGGATTTTTGGATTTTACACAACATTTTATGGGATAATCTTATCTTACAATTAGATATTGGAAGTAAAGTGTAAGCAATTACAAAACTACTTTCCAAGTAATCAAAGTCAATCAAAGAATACATACATGGATTCCCTCTGTTTGTTTATGACTTATGACACGATTTACATTACAAAACAAGTATTTTGGTTTATTTTACTTTTTTTGTTTTTTTATAAATATTTTACCTGATATGGATGAAGATGAAATTCCACCTGTAATTCCACCAAAACGAATCGTGTGCAACTCCAGAAGAGCCAAAAAGGCAGCGACTGTCAAATCTGAACTGAACTGACTTCACCTACAGCTTTAGCTTGCCATGCCGGCTAAACTCCAAACTCCAAATCGTTGTACTCGTTGTAGTCAAACTTGCAGGCAGCTTGTGTTTCAAAGGACATGGAGATGGAGATATCAACGAGTGGTTAAGCTGGAGTGGTATTGTGACATTGCAAAGTCAGTCGTGGTGGTGGTGCGTTGATGCGGTGGGACGAGTTTGTCTTTCTTCAAGGTTGATGGTGTGTGTGGCGTAGTATTGCAATGTGGTGTGGTGGCTTAGGTGGTAATGGTAATATGTACAACACAATCAGTCAGATGCATATGAAAGTACAGAGGAAACACAAAAAAATGTCACGCCGAACGTACATTAGTGAAGCATGAAATGAAGGTGTGAAGGTAAATTACCTCTGGAAGACAGCATTAATATGCGTTCATTCAGCTCATCAGTGTGGTCAAAAGTACCAAACCATAAAGCCATCATCCATCCATCCATATCCATCATAAGCATGAAATGATGAAGGTGTGAAGGTAAATTACCTCTGGAAGACAGCATTAATATGCGTTCATTCAGCTCATCGGTGTGGTCCAAAAGTACCAAACCAAGCCATCATCCGTAGTCTATAGTCTATAGTCTATAGTCTATTAAATGAAAAATCTCACTTTTTATTTGAGCATTAGTGACCAATGCATTTGTGCGCAGAAGGATGCAGCACAAGAGCACGACGATATAAAGGATAAAAATTATTCGATGAATGATCATATGTAGTCTATTGGCTTAAAAATGAAAAATCTCACTTCGACTTGAGCTTGAGCATAGTGACCAATGCATTTGTGCGCAGAAGGATGCAGCACAAGAGCACGACGATATAAAGGATAAAAATTATTCGATGAATGATAAATTACATAACAAAAAGATAATTACGTGCTTTCTCTTGCCTGTCGGGTCGACAAGACGGATGCTTTTGAATGGAAACTTGGGATTTGGGAACTGAGAACCCGTATGCATAATATGTACTATGTACTTTAAATTCATGCGATGATGACAGACGAGTTTTTGTACAAGAAAAAAAGACTGGATGATGTGATGATTATAATGATGTTAGGATACAATGGTAGGACAAAGTGAAACGGAAATCGTGAGTTTTAAAAATTGAACTGTGACGTGAAGCATGACATGTTGCTTGTAAAATATGAGAGAAATATTAATGAAATAATGCATCCCATGCTATATCCCATACGATGTCGGATTTGGAAANATATTAATGAAATAATGCATCCCATGCTATATCCCATACGATGTCGGATTTGGAAAGCACTACATCAACTACATACACACCTGTAATGGAGGGTGGTGTTAATAGGGATAACGGATAACCTTAACCACACTCGACCAATGTGATTTTTGTTGAATTGTCCAGTGTTGCTTGTGTGCATTCCCATTCTGTACGAGTTTGAGTTTCCCATTGTTATTGGCAAAGTGAGCTGTTGAACCTTGAACCTTCTTCTCGAAGTCGTATTGCAAGTTTTGCAAGTAGAACTTTAGCTGTTGTGGTGCGCTGATGCGATGTTGGATGATGATATGATAACTAATTGGGTGAGATTATCAGAAATCAGGACAGGACCAGTACTTAGATGAGCGATTAACATTTTATTGCAGAGATTACGGCCCAGGGCCCTATAAGGGTTTTGACTGAAACTTAGAATTGGTCATCCATCACATCACCATCACATTTGCTAATATAAAGTCGATGCAATTTGCCAAGTAATTAATGCAACCCGAATAGCCTAGTTGTCAGTTTTGTACTTTAAGAGTTCCTTGCAAACTTGCAAAATGGGACGAATGGGATTTGTTTCAGCGTAATCCTTCTATTGGTCATCATCATGTCATCACGATCAAATCAATCAAAGATAATGTTCCTCCAAATTCAACTCAATTCATCCTAATAAATACATAATATTCGCACTTTCACACCACATTTCATGCACATCATGATTCATGACATGACAGTTTCTCAAGCACTTGCATGCATACTGCACTAACTGCACTGCACACAGTGCACACACGGCTCACTCTGTGCAAACAGGAAGAATGCGCAATAAAAGTAAAGAAGATGCACATTCGGCTGGAGACAGCAACAAGAAAAGCCGTACCGGGAAGATATCTGATCTGATCTGATCTGTTGTGTTGTTTGTAGGTAATTTCTTTACAATTTATTGCAATACAATGCAGTCCAATCCTTCGCTTTCACTTTCACAATTGGTGCAGCAGGTGCAGGTAAAAGTCAACTGGGTGGGTCAAATTTTACTAATGAAAATATAAAATAATATAAAATACCTAAATGACAAAATTGGAAAGTTTACCTGGGAAAGTACATGTCGTGTTGTTGTTCCATGTTTGTTTGTTTTATTTTTCAGATGTCAAGCAAAAAAGGACTGAATTGAATTACGGAAGGAATTGTGCCTTTCACCTTTGTAATAATACGAATACCACATGCGGATAACAGCTGAGTAGGACGGGAAAGGAACGAGAATTGTCCACACGACTCTGGCTCAATTATAATTTGGATTTGGAGTAATAATAGGTCAGTGCCATCGCCAGTGTAGTTGTACAAGTAGTTAAAATGAACACCCACGAACTATGTAGATCTATATCTTCTTTCTGACGATAGATAGATCGTAGGAAGGAAACTCTTACATTTGTGGATAATCATTGGCGACTTTTTGTTATTCTGCATTATTGTGATGATTCGTGTGATGCGAAAGTGAAAGATAAATGAGGAACATAAATTAGTGATTTCATTAATCTGCCTGTTAAAATCTGCAACCGTTTACGTCACATGAGAGTGTTGGTGTCCCACAGTAATGAAACATGCAATCGTGGGATTAAGGTTTAAAAGTAATGCTGATTGTTGTTTCGGTTTTTTCTAGGTGGAATAGAGGTCAAAAGGGGTCGTTAAACGTTTTCGAACTTGTTGCTGGTTGGTACTATCAAGCGGTAATTGTGTTGTGATATACTAAAGCCGCTGCGGCCTTCGTCAAATTACAATATGTCTGCTCTAGGTAAAGTGCTAAACCTTTAATATTAATGATAACACGCTCAGCACAAATGAGGTACCATTGATTAAGGAAAATATATCCATGTTTCAGAGGATGATCATGTTTTTGTGCAACCCAAGAAAGAAATACATAGTCCAATGGACATGGACAAATGGTTAAAATCCGAAGCATATCAAGTATGTATATTTACATATTGCGATTTCAAAATGACCTTGTTAAGTTAGGATTAGAGTAGTAAGGGAACGAGAATATGTTTAAATTTCAAAGTCATACCTGGGGAATTCTCAATGTTGTAAAAGTGACATAGCTATGTCATGTGATTGTGTATTTTTTGTTATAGGAATGCGTTGGGTTTCTGGAATCTTTAAATGAAGCTGTGAGAGGAAAATCATTAAATAGTCCTGTAAACCCTTCCGAATGTGTTGACGCAATAGTAACCATGCTTGACCAAATTGATGACATACTTGAAAAAACACCGCCTATTGATCAGCCACAAAGATTTGGCAACAAAGCGTTTGCGGCGTTTTATAAAAGTCTCCAAGAAAGTGCACCAGGGTTGCTAAAGTCAGCCTTGCCTGAAAATTTACACGGCAGTATTGGGGAAATATCTGTTTATCTAGTCGAATCAGTTGGGAACTCAACCAGAATTGATTATGGTACCGGACACGAGTTGTCGTTCATTATGTTCTTGTATTGCCTTTTTCGTATTGGTGCACTAGATCCCCAAAAGTCAGATGATAAGTGAGTCACAATATATTAACATTGTATTTCGTGATTTTCGTGTGTTGTTTCGCGGTTTGTTGGTCTTGGTAGCATACTTTAGGCTAATTTTAACCGGGTGTTTGTTGTTCGTAGGATCGCTGCAGTGACACGCCTATTTAATAGGTACATAACATTGGTTAGAAAGCTGCAAGTTACATATAGAATGGAACCTGCTGGAAGTCACGGGGTATGGAGTCTGGACGATTATCAATTTATACCTTTTATTTTGGGAAGCAGTCAGTTTGTGGGTTAGTCAGGCTAATTATTGTTGGAATTCAAATTAGAAGTTCTTAAATAATGTCATGTGAGTCACGTTACCTTTTAAACTAATTATGCTACCTATTATTTTGGTTTAGGAAATCCTATTATCGAACCATCAAGTTTTACGGATTCTGAAACCGTACAACGACTAGCAGCAGACTACTTGTTCCTAGGGTGTATTCAATATATTCTAAAAGTAAAGTCAGGACCATTTCATGAACACTCAAATCAACTGTGGAACATCAGTGGTACTCAAAGCTGGACGAAAATCAACCAAGGTCTAATCAAAATGTACAAAGCAGAGGTTGTGGCGAAGTTTCCAGTTGTCCAGCATGTTTTGTTTGGGTCATTGCTTACCATCAAGCCGTTTGATATGACAAAATCGGGGCGCTTTGGAAGACCAGCAGGACCTGGAAGCTTAGTCAGTGGTTTGAAAGGAATTAGTCTACCTCCTAAGTTGAATCCTTCTGACACATCAAATGCAAACCAGTAGCGAGCTCAAATAAGGCAGCATTGGAATGAATGAAAAACTTTCGTTTACACCCTGATTTATATTGTATCAATTGTATTGTATGTCTGATTCATTTGTTCATTATTGCTTGCATTGGTCCAGTTCTATATTGTTTGCACCTTATGCACTCCATTTTTTAAAAAAAATTGTTGTGAAGATTCATGTAAAATAACCATAAGACTTGTAAGGTTTTCCTTGAATAAATGAAACCATATGAAAAATATACCGACCGATGTTCTCATGATTAGTACATTAAGATGCGTCCAGCATACAGAATACAGAATAATGTTTTGTGGTATAAATGATATTGGCAATTGGCGTATTATTATGTGGTACCCATTGTGTGATTTCCACCGCGTATGTACCTTACTTAAATTCTTTGCATTTCTCTCATGTATTCAGTGAGGACAGTTGTTGTTCTCCCTCTCTCTGCACATTGCAATCCTGTCCGCCTGTGTTGTATTCTGTGAGATGAAGTCGTTGACCTGAGGTACTCCAATTTTTTTATAAATCGTACTGCAGAAATCAAACCAGAGTAGTGCAATACACGTTTCAGAATTTCTTAATAATATTAAAACAATGCAGCGACGATGACTAAGCGTAAGCCCAACATCGCGAAATACGCTTATGAGATGAGTGTATATCTGTATATTCTTTGTTTTGCTAGTAATCTGAGCTAAACGAGATGCAATGCATGTCAGAGAAAATATTATGCGTTTATGTAGATGTATGCCTAGGTAAGATATATGATTTTGCTGCAAAAAACACCGAAAAGCGACGATTTTTAGTGACACTAGCGCTAGCCATTAGTAATAGTAAATTATCTCTCGTCTCTTGCTAGTGTCTAGGCTGTGTAAGGCGGACTTGTTTTGCCTAAAAGTGAAAAGTTATACCTGTGTGAATATGTTAATAGGTAGCGCGGAACGTAAGGACGGACAAAGTATTAAAGAATCAGACACTGAAGAATTTATCCACGTTTACATATGTAGCGAACGAGATTTCTAAGCAGCAACTTCCCTTTGTTTCAACGTAGATCAGTTGAATCCTAATTTGCAATTCCTGTATATTTGACTGACTCTTCCCTTCACAGAAATATGTATGATGAATGATGCACAATGCACATATTGCACATGGCACATATATTCATGTAATACAATGTCGGTGGTGTTCATAACTTCAGACTGTTCATGCCCCAAGTCAGACCCCCAACATGATCTCAAACTGCATCTCATCTGCACATTCTGCACCCCTAAATATTAGTTGGTATTCCAAAAAAACCAAACTACCTATTATCATTTCATCGTATGAGGTACAGGTGTCCTGTTCCGTTGGCTTTGCTGAAATGTGTATACAGCATGATAACACGAAAATGAATCATCTAACAAAATGACGAATCGCAATCTTTTCGTGTATGACCTGCTTGCGACTATAGATATATTAGCTGTTGGTATTGAGAGTGTTGTTGTTAACACTACAACAGCATAAAAGCTCGCCGTGTCGTCGTCACAAGCATAAGTCAGAGGAGCAGGTTTACCCGTATTTGCTATTTACTTTGGCAAGATTGCAATTGCAAGACAATTGTTGAGAGATGAGATGAATAAGAAAATCAATGTACGGTAGGTGCACTAAATAAATAGCACAGGCGACTCTAAAGTCTAAACTAGTGATTACTACAGCGTTTTACACTGTGCAGTACTGTGCACTTCTCACGAACTCTACTACACACACACCATTCAATGTAAATATCATTCAGTTCGGCGCATCTTATTGTAATCTTGTGTGTGTGTGATGCGTTGAATTGAAATTGTGTATTTGTTTGTCTAACGACACGATGAGCTATACATCCGTTGTTGTTCAAAGTTTATTTTCGAGAAAGTAGGTTGAGTGAAGTGAGATCACTAAACTACAACTGTACTTAGGTGTGGATAACAATGCGTTGCAGTTGATGCGTTGAAGTTTATGTAGAAACACAACACACTGACTGATCTGATGTGATGTGCAATGTTAATGTACGCGTTGCGATGCATTGCCACCGCGTGCAAGCAAACTATAAGGTCTTTGGTGACGGTGCATTTCTTTAAAATATGCATATATTGATCTTTACGCAGTAATCAATACTGGCAATGAGCGAATACTTTTACTTGGAATACAATGACTTCCTCATAAGCAGAGATGTAAATAGGCATGCTGCATGCTTTCTATAGTAATAGTCTGCACTGCATTGGGATCATTGGGATGTGCGAAAACCGTGTATACGTCATGCCGCTAACGTCACCCTACTTACAATATACACGAAGTCATATAGTCACTCACTACTACCATTTGCATATTCATATTAATTCCATGCATTTTTTGTCAATTTATAGAATAGGTGGGCCCTGATAAATTGCAAAATTAAGAAATCATCCTAATTGCACTCTGCAAGTTTATTTTACAATTAGTAATGTCGTCAGAGCTTTAGGCGGGGCACAGGAAGAGTTTTCCCAAGGTTGAAGGTCACAAGTGGAGTGAGTCATTCATCATCATCATCATGTACAATGTACAATGTACAATCACAAAAACTAATCATTGATTGATTTGATGATTCATTTAAATTGTATGAGCTACTGGGAGTGAGTACCAGGCACTCTAGTTACTCGTTACTCCCTCCTGCTATGCTTATCTGCTAATTACCTATATACACAATCAGTAGGTAAGTAGTGTGTAATAGCGGTGGCCATGATCAATGATCAAGATTACCTATAAATATAAATATATTTACGTGTTAAATAACTGTTAAACATTTTAAGACACAAAAGAACATCATCGCTGTCATACGCTGCCCTGCAGGAATTGGATTCATTAATATTATATCATATACCATAACCCATAACTTTGCTAGCTTGCCTTCTTTTCTGCCAAAATTGTAAGAGTATTAGATATATAGATTTACATTTACGAGTCACGTATCAAGGTTGTCTGTGTGCACTGCACTGTGCTTTCACTGTCGTCAGCAGTTTTCTTGTCTCCTCCAGCATGTATGAGTGAATGTATAGTGTATAAAATTGGCAATTGGCAACACAACATGCATCAACACGTCGCATGAATTGCATGCATGCATACATTGACTTTTTTGCAAAGGTCAAAATATTCTAAATATATATTCTCGTTCCCGAAAAAATACTTGTATTCAAAACTTCACAAAGTAACTTGTATAAAACCCTTGTTCAATCATTCAGAATGTTTATGCACATGATGCACACCTGACTGACTGTGATTTTGTTCTGTCTGAATCGAATCTATTTGCACCACTTTGTTAAGCTATACGTAGTTTATTAGCTCGCTGAAAAGAACGGCGAGCTTATAATCTTGCCATGTCCGTCTGTCCGTCCGTCCGTCTGTCAGGCTTATTTTTTTAAAACAATTTAACCCGATCCAAGGGAACGGCACCATTAGAGACCATTGTAACCAAGTCATTGGCTCGTGATGGGGACACATGGTGCCACAAATGTCATTGCTTTCTACTGGGATGGTTCCTTCAGGGAGGGCTCGATGCAAGAGGGTTCAAGTGGGAAGGTAACTGCAGTTACCGTTCATGTGCATCATGTTCCAATGGCATGGCTACAAGAGGAACAGAAAAATATCGATGCTTTTCTGTGGGAAGGTTACTAACGATGCCGAAATTAAAAAAGTGGGTCATGTGGGTTGGCACCTTTCTGGACGAACATATAATTTTACGCATAAAGTATTCTTAACAGCAGGAAATATAGTGAGGGTCTACGTTAAAATGGCAGAATTCACAGCTCCACGTTTAGTTAGCTATGTCATCTCACAATCCAGTGCTAGCGAGGACGTGGAAAGTGGCACTTCATCCTCTTCGGAAGCAAGTATGGATGATAGCACTCGTAATTTTTCGATGGAGCTTTTTACAGACAGCATGATGCAAGATGAAATAAATTCCGCGAGTAAGACATTAGACGTTATACACGATAGCTACTACAAATGCATTACTCTTGTCTAATGTTAACGAATTGTATATATACGAGCTCTCATAATTGCTAGGAAGCTCTCAAAATGAAAGCGGTGAACCTCACACTAACTCCCTTCTGACAATTACAACTCCACTACCGCAACTGCAGTGGAACTGGACTGAAGGGCAGAACTTAAATCCACGAGCTCAATTCGATTCTGAGGATTCTGGATGGAAACATACTCCTGATGATTTAACTGAAATGGGATACTTTAATACAATTTTTACCTCGGAGATACTACAGCAAATAACAAATGAAACAAATGAATATGCCGTATATATTATGGAAAATAGTACAAAACTTTCGAAACGTCATTTAAACCTGTGTCTGAGCAAGAAATTTTGCGATATATATCTATCCGTCTTGTTATGGCGATTGATAAAAAGCCAGAGTATCGCCACTACTGGTGCAAAGATCCGATTTTGTCATCAAGCATTATTCCTCAGATTATGTCATCCGACAGATTCTATGAAATACAACGGTATTTGCACTTTGCTGACGCCGAAAATGAACCGGATCAGGATGATAAACTCCAAAAAATCAGACAATTATGGAATGCAACAATGAGGAATTGTGAACAGTTACTGGTACCGCACGACAAAATCTCTGTCGACGAGAGTTTGGTAAAATTCAAGGGGAGGGTAAAATTCAGACAGTTCATTCCCTCGAAACGGAATAGATTTGGGATCAAGATTTTTCGGTAGTTGACGAGAAAACAGGGTTTATTCTCAATAGTATGAT
>JAANSN010005567.1:0-12187 GCA_036850665.1 Dicranocentrus wangi
AGCTAAACAACCCCCCACTCCGAAAAACGGACATTGTTTTCGAATTCCTCATGGGAGATTACATATAAACCCATATTTCACTTCTTCATACAAATTATACAACTCGGTATACCTCCTTGTCAGTCAAACGTACGTTTCTCATCTCTGATCTCAATTTCCCTTGGATGATAATATGATTTATTTGGATTAGAAGGTGGATCTTCGTCTTCCGCACAAAATGCATGACGTTAGCTGCTTTACCTTCATTCATCACAATCTCGATTCATCTCGAACAGCGAGAATTTATAATCTATAAATACGTTATATATTGACACCCACACTCCACACTAAAATGAGTAGCAACAAAAACCTAACTGACCTGTTACATATACACATTCGTAACTGATGTGTGTGCTGCCTTATTACTAGGAATAAATAAGCTCAACATCAACATCACGTCATCTTAAAAAATTGAGTCTTGAAATGCCTTGCAAGTTAAGTTGTGGCTACTTTTCTACTCCAATTTTTAAAGCAGGGCATGTAAGTAAGTGATCGAAGTGATCACGTAACAGTGTCCAGCATGTATTGAGTTACGTCGTAACTCAATACATGCTGGACAGGGCAGACTACCTATATCCATTGCATTGGTCCATTTACCAATTAACTATATTAGCATAATGCTTGCTATATATATAACGCATAGTACATGTGAATGTATTATATTATATGACGTGTGAGGTTCATGAAATACGTGTACGTGATCACTTAGGATATCATGTTTCACGTACCTATTATCTCTCTGGCTGGCACCAACCCTGATAATCATAATGTATACGGATTATTTGCAACAGGAAAATCGTAAATTTAGTGACATCATTTAGGGGACAAGGGCTAACAGCATCTTTAAAAAATTGCCAATTGCCAGTACGTCAATAAATTGATGCCATTGCTGGAACAGCCACATTTCATTTGACTAATTATGACGAGAGTCAAGAGACGGATATGGGGTACAATGCCAAAGTATGCGCATTACGCACGTATGCCCCATTAAATAAAACATTATATAAATCCGTCACATGAGTACTCTCTGGATGATGGGAAAAGCTGAATGCTCTCTAAAAATATATAGGTTAGTAAGTAAAGAAAGTTAAAAGAGATGTGAGTGGATTTATGTTTGTGTGGTGTGTATTCTTTTTGTATTCTGGGGTTGAATTGAATACAATCAGACTCTTATGTTTTGCACTAATCTCTGCCTACTTTGCTCGCAGAACTGATAAATGAAAGTTGCAGAGTAAATAGAAATGACGATGACGACGCAGAGCTTATCGTATATACACATTTAGCACAACTGCTATTGCTGGATGCTGCTGCTGGTGAATGAACAAGATGAAAAAACCATTTTCCACATTTATCTATCTACACATATACATAAAATTACACGTACATATTTGCATATTATAATCTTGTACGTTGGAATGCGTCGTCAGACAGAACAGGCTGGCGTTGAAGATTTACTTTTGCAGGACATAAAGCTGGATTTATATTTTATTTATTATTAACTAAATTGCGCTATATAAATTGCTTTTGCGTCCGTTTGTATCAGAGGAGTGCACGAGTGACTAGAGACGAGTACATATTATATCTCGTAGAGTAGGGGCTACCTACATTATTATGTTATCCTGTGTTATCCCACATTTTCCACATTGCATTTCACATCTCCTGAACATGTTCCATATTATGACTCCAGCAAAATAATATATATATATGTATCCCAACTTTTATTGGCAGTGGTATTTCGCTATGGAGTAATAAAATGATAAGAATAATGTGAAAGAAATAGATTTCTAGACGAATTTTCCTCCCTCTCGACTATATGCATTATGTGAATCCAGGAATAGTTTTCTTTACAATCTTTTTCTGGTCTGCTGAACTGAATGACAAAAAAATTGGGATAGTTTTTTTGTAATTGCGGGGTGGTCAGTAGGTCAACTATTGCGATTTCAATATGACTCTTGATGTTTTTATTTCTTGCAATGATGTAGATACACACAAGTTGATACTTTTCGATACACATAATAATAAGCAACAACAACGCAACAACACATTATTATCATACCGACGAGTTCACTTAAAAATGACATGCATCATCATGCATTATTATTTTTTTTATATTTTAACTAACCTGAAAGGTAGCAACTAACAAAATCATAATAATAATAAAGAAACACTAAAAATCATTTAAAGCAGAGATAATTATTATTTCAACCAAATCAAGTCTACAAAAAATAACGTACTGTAATAGTAGTAACACTTCGCCTCATTTCCTATTTTCTTCAAATACACTGCGGGATCGATTACGTATATAATTTTTTTTTAGATGATGATGAAGAGAAACTGGATTTGCAAAATGACTTGCGACGTGTGTGTCTGTGTGTGGTAACTAGATTCAACGGTGTACAAGAGAGCGCGACCGTGCCGGAAAGAAAACCCTACATAAAATACATATAGGCTGGAAAAGTTTTAGTGGGGTTTTTAACGCCCAGAGCCTAAAAAGGAACATCATAAAACCACGAGGGATTTTTTTGTTGTGTGGCGTGGCAGACGACATGCACATGATGATGACGACTTGAATATAGCCGAGATGTAGTGTATTTATTGTCAAAGGCATAATATCCTCGTCATATAATGCTCATGTCAGTCATGTCAATCAATGCGCGTTTCGTTTTTTGTTCAGCCCGAGACGGCCCTTTTGTTTTTAACTACCACCAAACAAAAGTCACTTTGTAAGTCGATTAAACAAACAACGCACGGGGCTTTTCATTCAATTTTTAAACTCAAAATCGATTAAAACTTAAAGCAGTAACTAAAGTAAATTAAAGACTTAAAAGAAAAGTCGACGAGCAACAGATTGTATACTTTTTTTTGTAATAATAATAATATGTAATTAAAGAATACAAGTATGAAGTGGCTTCGTTCATCACTACTCCTCTGCTAAAAATAATTCCTTCTTTGGCTAGAGTTTCACAACGGTTCATAACGTAGTAGTACAAAAACACTGATTAAATTCCATTCTAAAATAATGAATGCTTCGTTTATCATAATCATCATAATAATATTGCATATTATTATGTGTTCACCTAAAACTGTCCTCCTCGTGTCGGAGTGTTTCCACAACAACTCCAAAAACTTTTTCGAAATGGGCAGTAATAATGATTGATTTCTTATATACGTACCTTCATAATAGTTTTTAATTATATATCAGTTTTTTTTTTGCAAACAAAAACTTTTTTTTTTCAATTTTTTTTTCAATCATTCTGTTGACTCAGTTCGGCCTTTTTCTTTTTCTTAGCAAAAGCTGACAACATTGACTGTCGTTGTAAAAGGCAATCTTCGAGTTTCACTTATTCTCCCGTCCTCCACATGTCTATCTATGCTTCTAAAACAATATTTTTAAGTGTGCTCTCCAAGACGAATTTAACTCTTTTTTTTAAATTTGCAATATCGCATCATACTGGTTGGTTAGTAGTATATAGTCTTAACAGGATGTATAAATAATTATTACGCGTGGCGATGACTACTTCCAATCAATCAACTACAATGAATGCATCGGGACTGGGTGGAATGGGTGGGAGGTGGTGGGGTGGGTGGTATATTGGGGTTGGGGTCGTTGGGGAGTGTGATTTGTTAGAGACCTGTGTGTGTCCCTCCCCTTTTTGTGTTTCCTTCCACACGCATTAATCATAAATGTTTTTAAAAACTGATTGTTGGCATGAAGTTAGGGAGCGTCCGTTCCACGTAATACTTTATATATACCTATTCCTGTTTTTTTTGAAGTAGAACATGCGTTGCATGACTATTCGATCGAGCAACTGAGCTGATTATCGTATGAATTATATGGAATTCAATTCGTTCAGACGACGTGCATAGTAATATATAGTAATAATAATTATTCCCGTGACAATATATGATTAGTTCTAAAGAGCAGATCCTTTTTAACTAGGTACTACAAAATATTACTCCTATGGCACCACCGAACAAGGTTAAACCTTCCACTGGGCCTGAACCCTTGCTCCAGGCGCGTCACTACATCTTAAAAAATACAATCTATTCTCGCTCTACGCCTGGTCATATAGCTAAGTTTTCAGGAGGATAAACACTATAAAGTCATTTGTATATGAAGATTATTATATAACACGTAAAATTTCTCTTATCTGCATTCATCACAATTCGCGACTTTTTTCATTTCAGGTTACTTTTTTTTAATAGAAAAAAGTTGGATTTTGATTTTTAGGAGCTTCCAACGTAGTCTAGTCGGCCCTTAAACCCCGCTGCCTGAGTGGACTGGGAGGTAGCAGTGGTCACGGGTTGATTTATGGAAATTACTGCTGATGCGCTGCTGGGTTGTGGTGGGGGTGGCGGGACGGCGCGTTGCTCTGCAGGTTCTTCAGGTGGTTTGGATGAAGGCTTGTGTGAAGATTTCGACTCGTACTCATGCTGTGTTATAAAAAATTTGAAAAATTCGTAGACTGACCAACAAATCGCGGTAGACGGCATTTGGTACAAAACTCGGGCAGACAGTCCCTGCAAATCACAGGAAAAAAATTGCAAAGCATGTTATACCGGAACTAAATAGATGATTCTTGTAAAGTAATAATAATCAATAATGCGCGAGTATTAGTAGTAATAGCAGTGTGTGGATTCTTACCTGGAAATAGCCTCGAATTCCTCCCACTTGATATACCGTTCTGATGGCATACATCATGCCGCTGATTTGGGACTTTCCAACAGACTTCAGAGCCGTAGATTCCTGCGTATTAAGTAGCGTCTTGCAAACGTCTAATGGAGTAGTCACTGCCGAGGCGAAAGCACCTGCTATAGCACCTGATACCATGTGGGCCTTCGGGTTATAAACTTTTTCCTACGGGAGAAAGAACCAGAGAGAAAGCAAGGGATAATTAAAAAATTAGCCGGAATCTTTCTTACAAAAAAGGATGATGCCGCTATATAATAATATCTACAATCTAAAATTTGCATAACATAATACTAAGTCGTTTCTTACTTTATTCGTGATTTTCTGCATAAACTCATAAACGACAAAGTGCAGACTCTGGAAGGGAATATTCATACTGAGTTGTGTCGTGTAAGAGCGGTAGAATGCAATTGCTCCCTCCGCGCGATACGTCTTTCTTATGCAATCCCAGCATGACTTGTACGGACTGTTGTACATCTGCATCCGCTGCTTTACAACGTCTGCTGGGGTCATAACCCCGTCGTGGAAGACAGTTGCCAGACAACCAGCGAAACCATAAACGAAGTGGTTGTAAGATGGCGAAACCTTGCCGACGAGAGCTTGTTTCACGTGCTCGTAACTGGCGAAATACAACGCGTGAGCAGGTCCAGCTCCAATGATCACAGCACTCATTCCCCGCACGGGTCTGAAAACGCCTTCACTTCGCACCATGTGTGTGAAGGTGTTCATTACGGTACGATACTCCACGCCAGGCGTCGGGATCAGACTCTGCATTCTTGTCTGTTAAGTAAGACAACAGTATTGGATTAGAATTGATCATAGCAATAGCAGTAGTGGTGACGGTGGTAGTACTACCAATGATTACTATCTGCTATGGCAAAAGGAAACACGTGGCTCACATTTACTTTACATGCAATAATAATAATCACAATCACAAACCAAAAGTTCTACTGCTCAGCCCCCCGATCCGATCTTTCTAATAGAAAGGTATTATTGGAATACTGAAGAAAATAAGATAGTTTAAGACTGTACTACTCCGTGCCTGCCTACCTGCCTGCCTCAACTTTAAACCTGTAGTTGTATATATCTTCACAATGAGTGGGATTGGGAGGGTAGATCACTCATTTTGCACAGCAAATTAAACCATAATAAAACGCATGGTGAAGAACAATGGAAAAGGTGGTGAGTGAGGTGATTTTAGCGAGCTACTTTACTTTCTCATTCACGTAATGCTGCCAATTTCTCGGAACCTTTTGACACTCAAGAATCCAACTGCCAATCAAAAAGTGACAATTCATAAATCTAGCCTCGCCTACAGCATTCTTGAGGTCTTGGCAGTAGCACTTGTAATGCTTAATATCAAAAACTCTATCCTGACTAATATCCGCAATGCTCTAATCAAGTGGCTCGGACTATACCTCAATATCCACCCTATTTTAAACACGTATTTAACTCCACTAACCTACTCATGATTAAGGAAAAATCAAATGGATCAATGGTAACAGTACAAAAGTAGGTATTTTGAAAACGTGTCACCCTGCCACGTCGTCGCGTCGCCCAAACCAGGCATGCACGGCTGGCACGGCTCGGTCGGTACAAGGCTTTGAATCACCTTGTCACCCACTCCCCTCCTCCCTGACACCTGAACTAATGGCCCTTGCCCTTATAAACCCTCCAAAATGAATGGCAATGGCACTGGATAAAAGGGAGGTGGACATACCTTAACTGAATCCATTGGGTACATGACACAATGCTCCATGATACCCGCTATCGCTCCGGCCGTCATGTGCGTGGTCACACTGCTGGATGGCAATGCTTCATATTCGTCATAGTCCAGGTCGCCCGGCTTCCTCACCATTTTGGTTGGAAACCTTTAAGTTTCTCCAGGAGGGATGCTGAGGGTTTTCTGAAAAAAAATTCACAACTGAACTCGCTATTAGAGATTTAGCCTTGAAATCCCTCTACAACTAACACCACCCTCGTCCTCCATGATTTACGAGTGGAGCGAGAGAGATTAAAAAGATGGTCATATATTTTTGTAGGGATTAGCCAATATCTCTCTCGATATTAAATACAGGGTTATAGAAAAAGATGTTCTCTCGAGCGAGTGAACGTGAGCGAAGGAGTGGGAAAATGGGGACTGTCTTCTTGGCCTTCGGGAAAAAGTGACTTGGAGGGGAGGAGGATATTATGGAGGGTATAGTTTGTTAGTGGTGATTTATTTACCTGTGTTAAGGGAGCCTCGTGATAAGTCTAGCCAATTCCATTAAATAATAATAATAGTGTTCAGCAGGAGAGAAGAAGATTAGGTGACAAACCGGAGTTTATTGAGTAGTCGTCGTGTCAGCTAAGCTAAAACTGAACAGAACTGCACTGCACCCCCTCAACAGACTTACTGATCTCGCTCAGAAGAGCATGCAGGCAGGCAGACTCACTCATATGCACTATCAGACTTACTTACATTTACATTTATATTCAGATTCACATTCAGCAGCAGCAGCACCAAAAAGAGGAGAAGAATATGGTAACTTACTTACACTTTACGTATTATTTCTTGGCTCGCTAGTCATATGATGATCACTATGATCAGGATCAGAGGATCGTATTAATACAATATTATACTTACGGAGGAATATTATTCGTATTCGTACTAGGGATTCTCGTCTGCTCTCTATCCTGCTTTCCTTTCCTATACACTACTACTTTTGCATGCACAATAAGTTGCACATGCTACTACTATACATACAGCAAGCAAGCAGCCTTTTGGATTTTTTGGATATGGAGGATAATACAATGTGGACTATGTGGATGTGGAGTAAGTAGTAGTTGGTGGATACCTAGATTGGATTGGATTCGTATAGGGAGAAGAGAGAACAAGAGCCAGACTAGGAATCATATATAGGCAGTGCACGTTTCCAAATATCTCTACCTATAAAGTCCTCTACGGAGCTCATAGTCATACCCGAGTAATTTCGAATTTTATCTCGAACTTTTACATCACTCTTGTATTTTTACCTTCTACGGTATCAAGCTTTAATAAATCACGACTTGTAGTCATTTGTAAGTCAAAAGTTTAGCATGCGGAATGCTGAGGGTAGGTAGCAGTAGGTGCAAGTACGTGAGCGTATCTACAATGCATATTATGCACAGCGTCACAGCGTATAAATATGCAAATTAAATGCATCTATTTTTAGATTAATTATTTTGTAAATTTTTCGGGGATCTGAGCTGTTTGCTAAATATAAGCATAATACGCATAGTATTACGCTAAATAACAACAACCAACAACTTGAACTTCCTAACATAACCTAATATTTTGCGTTTTATTGGGGTTCGCGTAGAGCTGCGCATTCGGGACTCGAAACTTCGGGAAGCTCGCTCCCGCTCGGGATTCGAGCGGGATTGAGCTCATATTTTCAAAGGGTTTCGGGACGGGATGGGGAGCAATCTTTGCAAATAACTAACAAGCGGGAGTGAGCAAGCAAATATCAGACAAGGTTGTTGATTCTACAAAAATACTAAATAAATAGTTGATTTCCAAAAACTGGGAAATTCATTAGCAACCCTTAATAGCTACGCCAGTATCCATCACACTACGAATTTCCCCGTGGACAAACAACCAACAAACCACTGCCCGCTAAACATATAAATAAATAACAAATAACCTTTAATGATTTGTACAAAAATCATGGTTAAAAAGTGTGGTAGTAGTAGCAATCAAAAACCATCGTAAAATAGTTTCCTTTTTGGGTGGGGAACGCTGCGCAACTAGTAGGAGATATGGTATAGGGTATATGAAGCCGACTTACCGACCAAGGACGAATCCCTATTAGAAAAGTAAGTATATATACATACATAGCTCCACACACTCACTAGTCACTACTCCCAGCATTGCATTATTATATTATATTGCTTGCCTAATATTTAGCCCATTATTGCATGAATGAGCGGAATGAGCGGCTCGGCTGCTCAAATAGAAAATCCAAAGCCTCTCTCTCTCTCTCTCCTCATCATCGTCATCATCGGGATCGGTGATCATCATATCATAAAAAAGCCTAACTAAACTTACTTTGTTGCCTTGCTTGCTGCTATGCTCCATGTATCCATATATTATCCATATATCCTATACTTGCATTACATTACATTTTCTTTATACCATGTGCCCGGTGTGGGTTACCCCACAGCATGGGACAACAGTTCTCAACCTGCCCCACTCCCTCTAGAGAAAAGCCCTATTACACGTAGTGTACTAGCACCAGAGGCCGAGAAACAGCGTCAGATTCGACTCACCTGATCTGGACCTATATACTAAAAAAAACCCTATACATCCATCAATCCAGCCAGAAAGGAAGGCTATCAAACAAATCATAAAAAAAACTCTTTCGTTGCTGGTGCACTGCTGCTGCTGGATCGATCGGGATTCTCTTATTTTTTTAACTACTCTTTGGAAAAGCACATCTCTGACCTCAGTCAAACAAATAGTGATGATGGTGATCGGATTGGTGGTGGTTAGGTGAAAGGTTAAAGGTTACACAAGGGTCCCTCCCTCCTGCTAGTTTCCTTGCGGAGTAGTAGTTTTTTTCGTAGTTATTAGTGCAGAGGGGAGGCTCTACGGAAGTAAAAGTTGGAAGTGTGTTTTTTAGCCGTCACGCCTTCATTGTTTTTGAGAAGGTGTGAACTTGTTAGAAGGGTAGCATGTCGCATTACTCCAGTAGTAAATATGGGGGGAGCAGTGGGAGTAGTTATTATTCGCGTTCCAGGGATTCAGAGCGGGGGCGTGAGCGAGACAGCGATTGGGGGAGGGACTCGTGGAGGAGAAATGAGCGAGACAGGAGTCGGGACAATAAGGACAGCAGGCAAAGGAGTCCGGCCAGGGAAACCTATTTCTCGGAGTATAACAGAGAGAGGCGAGGAGCCCAGGTAGGTAACACTTGTTGGTCATGTAATTAATTGAAGTGATCCTGTTACTTGTGAAGGATTTTATTAACACGTGTGTAGTGCATAATAAGTTTGATTTGATTTACTCCTCAATAATATCATTAGGACAAATATCACCCATCGGAGGAACCTACGTCTAGATATCCCAAATTCACGAGGTTTGAAAGGAAGTATAACCAGCGAGGTTACCAGGGCCAGGGAGCAAATTTCCCTACGACGACGTTGATCAGGGAGAAGGACTTGATAAATAACGCCAAACTTAGTGAGCACCTGCAAGGAGGTTATGGAAATAACCACTATGAGTCCTACCATTATCCGACACAAGGGAACTACTCGGAATTTCATGGGGCTGCTAATGAAGCGGAACATCAGAGGTCCACGGTTAAGGAGAAAGATCCCAAGGATGATCCCCTGTTCAAGTCCGCAGTGGACACTTGCATCGGGAACATGAAAACAAGAGGGGAGTACGACCAAGTCAGGAGAGAGTGCTTGTCTGATATTGACACAAAGGTATTAATTATTATTAATTATGCTTTAGCAGCATAATGTCTACGGTCTTATAGATTATGAGCTATAACGCATTTTTGCATTATTTTCATTTTCAGGCAGCATTCATTAATCTCCGGGCCCGTGTCAAGAATACTGTGGATAAATATTTAAACCTCCAAGTTTTTAAAAAGGATCTCGATAAAGTGAAAACTAGAGAAGGAATGAGGAAAAAAATATTAGAGTAAGTACAAAGCAAAGTAATACATAACACAACACTGCAATAATTGTTGCCAAATTACTCGCTTCTTTCTTACTGCTCCAGAAGTCTAGTCGTTGTAAGTCACATAACATACATAACGTAGCAACAACATAACGTTTTTGAGCATTTAACAAACGTAGTGTTAGGGTCCGGAACTTCCTGAAATACGGTTGTCGATATTTTTTTAAATTCTTTGTTTCCAAACTTTCTTTCCTACCCTAACATTATCTGAAGGATCATATCACAAAATAGCGTAGCTACAGACCGAGTTAACTATCCAAATCTTGCGCGCACGCATATCCACTCAACAATAAATAACAAAGCAGTTTAGCCAGCCAGATAAGCAAGCCTAACGTAGTTAAAAGTTGTGAGTGACGTTACGTTGGGTAAACGTTAGAGAACACGAAAACTGGACAAACAAAATTGGTTGATGACTCCCGACTAATACTTATAATATAATATGCATTCTTATGGCCATGACAATTGACAATAATGTTATAGAGCAGAATCAATTTTTGTGATTCCAGCACACCGTATTTTGACAAAGGAATCGAAAGCCTTGTAAATCAGATTTTAACTCCAAAAATCAACTCCCTCATCCGTCCAAAGATTGAAGATGAAGTTTACGCCTCTTTGAAAATCGACAAGTCACAGAAAACTGAAAATAACTCATGCCCGTTACCTAACATGAGCATTCCTCCTCCGTCTTTTCCAGTTGGGTTTGGGAATCATCACGCGCATTTTGTTGCTCTAGGTGTGATACCTCCTACGTCTACTACATTTGATCAAAACCTTAGTATACCGCCACCACCGCCGCCGCCGAATCCACCAAATATTGGGCTACCTCCTACGCCAACATCATTTGACCAAAGCATTTCTCTTCCGCCGCCGCCGCCAAATCCACCAAACATTGGGCTACCACCGCCGGCGCCTTCCTTATACGACCAAACTCATCCCCTCCCCCCGTTGCCGCCTAATCCACCAAACATTGTGCTTCCACCCCCTACACCTTCCTCCTATGATCAAACCCACTCGCTACCACCGTTACCACCTAATCCTCCAAACATTGCGCTTCCACCACCTACACCTTCCTCCTATGACCAAACCCACTCGCTACCACCGTTACCACCTAATCCTCCAAACATTGCGCTTCCACCTGCACCTAGCGTGTTCGACAAAAGCATTTCGCTACCACCGTTGCCGCTGTCGCTTAATCCAACCATCCCTCCGCCCCCATTACCTCCATTGCCACCTATGAACACTGAAGTTCCGCCACCGCCTCCATCCCCTCCTAAAACTCAGATTCCACCACCTCCACCAGCCATGGATGATGAAGCTTGTTCTTCACCTCCGCCTCCAGTAGAAAATTGCAAAGGAAATACATCAAGAGCAAGCACACTTACTCCCTATTGTCCATTGTCTAATGATTTATCGTCAAGTCAAGACAATGAAGAACCTTTGCCACCTGGTGAAGAGCCTGACACATACTTCCACCAAATGAGGCTAAACCTATTGTCTCATATCAAATCCGTCGACATGGCAGATATCCCTCTTCCTGATGATCCAAAAGAAGAACTCCCTTCAAGCCCCGTTCCCACCACGCCTGAACCTGAGAGAGACTCTGTTGACGAGAAAGAGGAAATGGAGGATGTTGAGGAGGAGGAGGAGGCTGAAGACGAAGAAGAAGACTCGGAAGAAGAATCTCCCATGTTCGAAAAAATAGGCGAAGTTTCCCCTCCTCGCCCGGTTGAGCTGCATAACCCCGAGCTGGT
>JAANSN010005568.1:0-12179 GCA_036850665.1 Dicranocentrus wangi
TAATATTTCCCCTGCTTGTCCTTCCTTCCTTCCTCGTTTTTTCGAGGAAAAAGGAAAACTGGTGAACAGTGAACATTATTTGCTGTCTTCTTGTAAAAAGAAATGTTCACACAGCAAAACCGACAATGGTTGCATTTGGATAGGGTTTGGTGTTGCAGCTAGCGAACGTCATAATATCCGAGGAAAGGAGTGGGATATGGGAAAAACGAGGTTTGTTTTTTGTCATTCCGAACAGACAAGCAACAAATTTGATGACATTTGAACATCATTAGGTTATCATCAGAAAAAATAGCGGAGGAATGCGAACAAAAAAGTAGGAATATGTCTGCCAACGCAATTTGAGTTCCGATTCCGATATATTACTCTATACACAACACATCAATCCTGTTTTGACAACCATATATTTTACTCTTTCAGAACTTACTAATTAAGTTGTTAAGATCTAAAGTTTAAAGATTTTCTCATTGAGAAAATGGACACTCGGTCCTAATGCGCTCCCCGACTATACGTACTGATATCCGGCTATAAGTAAGATGGAACTACAAGGATGACATTTGTAACGAGCTGAGTGACTAACGTCATGTGCCACTTTCCTCTGACAGTCTTACTTGTCTTAAACCCATGAGCACTTCTTTATTGAGCCCATTTCTTTGCTGGAATTCCAACTTAAAAAGAAATGGAGTTACGTAATAATCGTAACCCTAAGCCAATAAAAATAAAGATGTGTCTCTTCCATTTTCACTCGGGTTGGCATTTTTTTGTAGGGAATAGATACATAATACACTTCACACAAAAGAGATGTATCATAGGGGTTTTCTGCTTTTCTTAAACCAATACGGTGGTGGTATAGCGTTTGCCGTGGAAAAGAGTGACTTTCCTCTCCTATTTCCTTTCCCACTTCCCTTTCAGTTTACGGTGACAACGTGACAGCAAGCAGCAGCAGCAGCAGCATGAGTACATTATACACGTATATGAAATTCGACTTAAGAGTCCTGTTTCGCGGACAGGAGACAACTCTCCAAGAAAGTGCTGAACTAGTTGAGTAAGCACAACAACAACGGAAGGAAATTATGAAGATGAAATGTGTAGTTCAGAGAGCCACTATATTTTAGTATTAACTTTGTTCACAGTCATGGTACGTGAATATTGACCAATGCTTCAACCCGAAACCAAACAGAATCTCTGATGAACAGATTTCTGTTCTGTTTAGTTTAAACCACAGGGAGAAGGAGAAAAGGAGGAAAAAAGTGGCTGTGTTAAAAGTGGATATCCGGTGAACAGACTAAGGGGACATGTATTACATCCAACGCTCTCTGCTCTCCGCCTGCTCCCTTTCCTGACAATTGAAAAAGGAAATCTTGCATGGGTTTCGCGTGAAAAAAGGGGCGCAAGTTGTGTTTTCAAGGAAAAAAATGGAACTTGCAGCCGCCTGCCATTGTCGTTTTTTTTTGTCGAGCGAGCGTCATCCATGTATGTATTATTATTGGGTGGCATGCGGACACGGGCGGACAGGACACAGCTGGTTGATCACATAAAAATGGGTATATATGTATTTATATACCTTCATACACTTTTCATTTTTTCCGATATAACTTTTGAATATTGTAGAGATGTGGAAATAGGAAAAAATAGTATATACTTTTACGTTGGGAGCGGAAGACAGAAAGGAAAAAGTGCACTGGAGGAGGACTACTTATATTCAGAGCTTGTAGTGCGGTTGCTGTTACTGGAAGGTAACAGAGTGGAACGACCATGAGTCGACAGGACATCAATGAAACTCAGCAGGGGTCAAGTATCCGACACTCGTTGTTTTATCTCAACTTTTATTATCTCACTTCAACCTCCTATTTTCTTCAAGTATTACAAATATTGTTTCCCCTCAGTATCCTTCTTACTTGTCGAATATCACTTGACGCATACTTTATGCTGGGGGGAAAGCACTAGGCTTATTGTTAGACGGCATAATATATGTGTAACCTTATATCAGCAATTGTAATAATATTTTCTGTCAAATGTCTTCATTGTCGTTCCAATGTTCTCATCATAATATGATCATCATGACTATCAAAGCCATCATCATCAGTTATAATCGTCATCAAAACTGTAATAATTCCGAAAGTGATGAGTATTATTTCCTAATGGCGAAAATGACACTTTTCCCAGTCCTCTACGATCTCATCTCATTACATTATGTCTTCTGCGGTGTAAGCAATATGGGGTGGTGGGGTGGAACAGAATTTTGCTGAATTCAGAAGTTAACTCCTGTCTAGTACAGTAATATTAGGTCAGAGATGCCTCCAGCAATTGGTATTTTTATGTGGTGAGAAGAAGGGAAATAAAGCTGGCCATCATTGCAATGAACTGTGATACTCAAGTTCCTTCCTGGGCTAACTTAACTCCGAATCCATTACTAATCATATTTGAAATACCAATCCGTTTTAAACTAAGCTACAATATATGAAATTGAGCCAGAACAATTTGAAAACCAGGAATTTGATGAGTTGAAATTGAAATACCAATCCGTTTTAAACTAAGCTACAATATATGAAATTGAGCCAGAACAATTTGAAAACCAGGAATTTGATGAACTGAATCTTTGATGAAAACCCAATCTTTAATCTTATAGTCAGTCAGTCTTCCTTCAGTCATCTCATGAGATTCAGTATAATGACAATTCTCTTTGTGATAACAAAGATCAATTTAGAGTGCAGCACAATGAATTCAATAGGACCACCATCTGGACGTGTATGCGTATGACAAGATTTGTTTCTTATATATGTCAACAGTTGAGTAATGCGTTGCATAGTCGTGCAGTGCATCCAATTCACACGTTTTCATTTCCCCCACCTCGACCACGAACTTGACGCTCGTGGTTTTCACTTATGTTTCAGCCCTGTTTATCATTTCCCAATAATTTTCTATATCTATCACGATGAAATATTGCCACAACCCCTCCTGACACGTCTTGAAAATGGGAAGCGAGCTATGTGGGGCTGGGAGAAGGGGAAACTCTACAATGTTCTCTACCCACCCGACTACTCATTGTGAGTGCACGCGTAGCTCATGATATTTCTCCACCAGAAATGAAACTTGTGTATTGTGGTATCTGCAACAAATTCTGTCTTCGTTCTATGGGGGAAATGTCAAATCTAGAAAAATGATTAAATTGGATTAGCCAGCACATAAAATTTTATGATCTCCGGTGGTCCTTCTATTGGCTAGTGTTAAACTCTCGTATTCGACGCACGAACTGCTTTTAAATAAATTAGACACAGCAATTTCCCCCGTTGTAATTGCCATATACGTCAAACTACAAAAAATTGAATTCACCAGTTTCACCACCATATTGCTGCTGCACTTTTTGCCCTCAAGGCAACTTCGCAAAATGGTGGAATGGCCATGCAAATCTGTGGACTAATTAGAGGTTTTTAACTAAAGAAAGCTGTAAATAATTGGGCAGGTCTAACCGAATTTAAACAACTTTGTCTTAATTGCAGCGTCGTCCCTGTAGCTCCAGCTTCCAATAACTCACACCTTCTCATGATTCTGGAGAAACTCATTTCCATAATTTCATTATGAACGCTTGGAGCCATAAACTTTGCATCCCTGTACGGTAGTACATTTTCTTGAAGTGTTTCCTTGAAAAACTTATAACGCCAATTTTTCCCCATTTTCCCTCTCCACCGAGCCGTTTTCAAGCGTATCGTTGTGGGAATATATAGTTGTACCCGGGTGAATATCGGTATATTCACCTCTGAATGCCTGTAGCACCGCAACCGCAGGAGTGAAGAGTTTAACTCGTAAAATATAAAAAATCTTTTCCACAAAGACTACGGTAGGTCTATTAAAGCCACTTTTTCCTACAAAAAACACTACACAGTTGTTAATCATTTTTTTCCGCAATATTTCCAGCATTTTATATACTGACGTAGCCTGTAATTAATCTGCTGCTGGGAGTTGCACGTGCGGTAAACACTGAAGAAAGGGAGAGTGGAGTGCCCTGTCTTCAAGAGGTGGCTAACGTGAATTAAGTCATAAAGTACAAAGTTGGAGGAAAAGTTTTGTGTTTTTACCTACAATAAGTAGGTATTAGATATCATCAGTTTTTATGAACTAAAATGCGTATAACGAGCAACGGTAAATTTGGGAGAAAGTTTAGAATTACCGTTTCCAAAATTGACGATAACTTGTATATATGCGCCATACGCCTGGATATCATGTTTCAAGAGTGCGTTATTAAATTACCTTTTTTAATTTGCAAAGGGCACGCATTCCCCTTTTTATTCCGTCTTAAGTGATATGCTCTAGGCGATTCTAAATGCTAACGTGAGTTCTCTTTTATATACGTATACGGGGTGGGGCTGGGGTCGGTACTGTTGAGAACATTCTCCGAACTGAAAGTGGAATGGACGTGGAATGTACGTGGGCACACAAGTATTCTTTTAATCAGTAAATGCAGCCCTATTCCTCGAAATCATCTTCGAATTTCAAACAGAGCTATAGCGAGAAATAGACACAAGTGGAGCGATTGGGTGTCCCCACTTCCAGAGACTACATCCTTGGCGATTAAGCGATAGCCTTGGAAAGTTCATATCTTAACCATCCAGTTAGCTTCAATGTATGAACATCGGCCTGGTGGGGGCCTGATAGGATGTTGTCATTATTTGTATTATATTCTTTCAGATTTTTCCTTAATACAAGGACGTTCGAGGAAGGATGTTGTCTTACCTCTCGGGATTTACAATAGGATAGTGGACAGATTGTGTATTTGAAAGTTTCCGAAAATGCAATCAGAACTTTTATGTGTACCGCATATTTAGCGCGTGCACGCCAAACCATGCATGAAAGGAGTAGGAAACACGGAGACGATAGATAGATACAACAGTACGTTCACTGCGAGAGCACTTGAAGTAATGGTTTTAATAATAATAGTTAAAATTTAAAATTACATTTTATAAATTTCGTGTCCCAACATTGAGTCGAAAGGGGTGTAGTCTTTCAATAACTGTGTTGCAGTCTAACCATAATTACTACCTATTATACTTTCCACTCTCGGCTAAAGGAATTGAACAGTAGGCATGTGGAAACAGTGCAGTGCGTTGAAGCAAAAACAAACGGCAATCACATTATTCGACTTTATTTAACTTACTAAAATCCTGCCATTAACAACTTTGCACTGTGTTCTCCGCGCTAGGCATAAGTTGGAAAAAGTGCTAGAGTTGTTTAAATACTTTGTTTTACAATTATACGTACAATTTTAGAACTAAATTAGATTCACTTTTTCTCCAGCTCCTCCTGTCCATTCCCGGTTTTCAAAAGTTGGATAAATGGGGTTTGAAGCCGGTGAAATAGGAGAGGGACCAGGTCACTGCTCGCTGTTTCCAGGAAGGGAAAAACTGTTACTTTTGAGTTTGTTGCCATCCAGGATACCACCCTCCCCTTCTCATCTACATCTTCACTAGGTTTTCCCTGTGTTGTCTTTAAACGTATATTTTGTGTGCATCTTGACTATATATCTGTGTAGTTTGTACAACATAACGGTGATGGCTCAACACGGAAGAGAAAGGCGGTTCAGTCTATATACATTACACACGTTATAGATCTTTTGGTGCTGCAAGAAATGGAAACTGTTTTGCATTTTATGAAGCCAATTTCACATGGCCACTCCTTTATACTTATTATACTACCCTTGAACGTAAAAAGAGTTTTTTTTTGTGAAAAAGTACTTAAAACCACTTGCACCCCAGTCGACTTTCCCTTTTCTCGTGTCCAAAACGCAGATCTTCTTTAAAGACTCTTTTTCTTTTCATGGGAAACTTTTACTCTTGTCTGCTTTACATTTTCTACGTACAGCACTAATAGTGATGCTTAATAACATGGTTTGAAGATTTTGGCAAGCTGAGATGGTGTAACTAGCAGACTTGCTGGCATTTCTTGGAGCAGACTTATACGGAGAAATCACTTACGGAGTCTTTTGCTCTTTCGACCGCTTTCCCCCAAGCTTATATTTATTTCGTGTGTGTGTGTATTGGATGTGTGTACGCTTTCCTTTAATTTAAAGCTCAGGCATGCATTGTATAGGGAACAGAGTACAACCTCGTAAATCGTATTGGGAGGAAGATATAGTAAATGAAAGCACTTCATATGGTTTTCCAAGCACACGCAGTATGACTTTATTATGAACCCCAGTTCATTTCCAGCCTCCTTCATAACGAAGTTGTGTGTGTAAGTTAAATGATAGGAGATGAGACCAGGCAACGCAATTTATCGGGACAAGTGTTGTTTTCCTCATATTAAAGCAGCTTGATAGGGGATTTTGTGAAGTTTTACCCAAAAAACTGGTCGTGAGTGAGTGAGTTTGTAGCTTGGAGATGGGGAATGAGAACAAGTTAAAGATTGAAGTAAGTATAAGCCGTGTAAATTGAAAACAAAATACCTCTGGAAGACCACAACAAGTTCAAGTTCCAGTTGCTGGCAACCATTTTCAATAACATGTGATATATTGAGAAATCCAATGGTCTAGAATTTTCTTCGTTATTGAAAGCGGGTATTAAAATGTTTGATACAGGAGCCACGCCTACTTACTCACGATTAATATTACTTGAAGTTGAAGTTGCCACATTCACGACCGCTTGCGCTTGTAGAATGCACAAACGGTAAGTTGAATGGATGAAATAAGAAAGAGAACTGGCTAGTAGTTACTATAATGTAATGCAGCTAATTGTGATAAATATTACTTTCAACCTTTAAATGAATTCAGTGGAATAATTTCATTCTCGTTTTCTCACAAATTTCCAATCCTTCGTTGTGTATTTCATTTACAAGTGGCCGTGAATGATAAAATAAACGTATTCAAATTTCAAACCAGGTACTAGGTACACACACACATTTTTTTCTTTCTCCAAGTTGTAAAGTAAAACCAATGCATTTCAGTCAGATTTGCTACCATGTAGCTTTATGTATCACATGCAAAATAAATCTTACGTCTCACCTCTCGGTCGGCACTTTTGTATCTTTAAATGTTCCAAATTGAATGCAAAATACATAGTATCAATCAACGCAATGGTGTGGGTCGCTGTATAAGATTTTTGTATTTGGTTAGCTATGAAATATATGCATGCATAATAATATTGTAACAACACACTTTCTTCTGCCTTTACGCCTGTACCAAATATTGCCCCAAAAGTTCCCGTTTCCGAATTTTATTCTCTATAAAACTACTGCAGCGGGTTGGGTTGTTGGTGTTGGTCTGGAAGCCAAAAAAAAGCCTCAGCTTCTCTACTGAGGGGATGGGATGTGCGAGGAAAAAGAGTTTTAAACGATTTTATATGAACAGCTTCATAGTGTTCGACTGCTTTCTCATCCAAAAAAGTCCAAAATTGATATACGAACTTTTCAAATTCTTTTGGGGATGCCTGTCTGTTGGGCGGGTGCCGTTTTCCCGTTTCTCTTGAACCGCTATCAGGCACCAGTACCACCACCATACCACTAATACCATATATGCTACCGCACGAATTTCCCTATTGCTTTTTATCTATTTAAAGTTGTTTTCATTCCGGTTATTCTGTAGGGGATATTTGTATCTAATATATGGCCCCGCAGTACACATATATAATATTACCAGAAAATATCTATTGCTCGTGGCTAAATCCTTTAGCCTAGTTGGATTTTGTGTTGCAGTAATGTGCGAAAATTTCCTAGTGTCTTAGGGCCATGGGAATACATTATACATTATTGGAAAAAATCTGTTTTATGCCGTACACACATTTAGGCCTCACACACACACACACACTCCGAGGGAGGAAAGCGAGATGAAAAAAGAAGGCTGCAGGCATGAAATTATTTTCTTCATAGGCCATAAACAAAAAAGTTTGGCAAGTTGTAAAAAATGGGAGGCTTTTGAGCCAACAAAGGGCTCCAAGTGGAACACACACGTTTTTCTTTTACCTCCTCATCTACATCATGTCCTACCAGGGAATATGCCAATATGTACATATGTTTCTCGAGGAAGTTTAAAAAGTCCTCTTTCTCAAAACCTTTTTAGTACCTTCCTTGAAGAAAATTGCAAGCTGTTGACTTGACTTCTTGACTACTCCTCTAATGCATTCATAAGACACAATACTCCGAGTTTTGGACCTCTGCGAGTAAATACACCATCTTTAAAATCACTTTGTGCTTGGGAGGAGATATTTACGGATGAGCGATTCAATATGGACGTGGCTGCCGTGCTGCTCTGGATGTCTCACTGGCCATAAAATAAACTTTTTTGTTTATTGATAAAATATCTCGTGCGTCAAAAGTCCAAAAACATGAGGAATAGCAGATAAGGAAAGAGTTTAATACGGTGTGTATCTGTTGACAGAGTAGTTTTAGTTTTGTCCTTTAGCTTGCCGATGCCAGATAAATTTCATTTTCTATACATTGTTTCATTTTCGTCTTCCTTATGGTGTTCGCTTCTTGGCCATTTTACTTTCCCAGGAAAGAATTTGTGTCGAGAGTGACAACGGGACTGACGACGTTATGTAACTGTTGTTTGAAGACGCTTCAATGCGTCAAATAATATTATGGACAGTAACTTTGCACAACGGATACCCTCGCAGATTTGGCAAATTTTGCAGGGTTTTGAGCACGGGGCATCGTGCGATACGAAATATCTGGCTGCCTAAGTAAACCTGGGTCTGTACTGCAGTCCTAAAAATAATGTAAATAATTTCAAGGCATATCCCTCGTGATTTTATATTGATTTCATAAATGCATTTACCCGTAAAACATGAGTAAAAACACTTCCTGCAAGTGCTATGCTGTACCTCTACCTGCCAAGGAGTTTCCATTGAGTACTTTCACTTTGCTTAATGAATATATATAGTAAATTGAATATTATATACCTACCTAGTTATAGTGAGTAGGATGAACCGTTGCGTTGCACGCTTGGGGGATCCAGTTCGGATGAACTTGAGTAATTCCAAATATTACACTTACATCAGATCCTTTAATGGCCCAATACAAAATTTGAATAAGCCTTTCCTACTTTTCACTCTGCTAGTAATTTTGCAAATATCTAGTCATGTAATCCAGGTTATGAACATGGTGTAGTACACCCGTGTGTAGTCGAAGTAGGTAAGTATATCTTGAAATAATACAGTGCGAGTGCGAGGATATATTAGTTTTGTAGCTTACATTTTACATGAGGGATATAAAACAGTAAATAGATTGAAGAACGATGTGATGTGCCTAGCCTTTAACACCATTCATCAATGTCAGCGCTTACATTTCGGCCAAAACTATTCGACCTGTCGACTAGTGAAAGCGCACTGCTGCTACCATTGCCAAGCTGAGGAGAAAGAACGCAGGCTTCACCAAAGTTAAGCNGCTTACATTTCGGCCAAAACTATTCGACCTGTCGACTAGTGAAAGCGCACTGCTGCTACCATTGCCAAGCTGAGGAGAAAGAACGCAGGCTTCACCAAAGTTAAGCTCTTTAAATCAACTTGTATTTAGTTTGCAATGTTGTGCTGTAGCTGGTTTTGGAGGTACGCTGACTGGATTGTTACCCAGATTCAACAAACAAACATATATACTTTATCCTATAAAACGCCTGTATTTGACCATTTATGTTGTATCCGTCTATATTTTCAGAATACGTATACAACAAACAAACTCAAAAACAAAATGTACTAGTACCGTTAGAAATTTTGCATCGTCAGACCCGTAAATGGATAATTAAAATGTAATTGAAATCGCTGAGGTGAATGCAATTGTGGTGTGCAATCAAAAAACCTAAAAATGCCTAATTAATGACATTTTGCATTTAAGATCCTTTCCAGATTCAGCAATGGGGGTTGAGCAAACGTAAAAAAGAACTTGTCACATATTTTATTTACAATATCCCAATCTTTTAAAAACCAACAACGAGAGCTAACTTTCCCTAGCACCTTTTAAGGTGGCTGTGCTCGTCGAAGAACATTCAGAAGTGGTTGCCGAAAGTACACCACTTCTGTCTCTGCCAGGATTATCCTCTGTGCACGCACTGTCAAATCCCCTGAAATAATTTTGTTTAGGTGGCGGATTCGCTGGAAGCTCCTGGATGCTGCAAGGAAGTGGATTGGAGTCGAAAAATTGATCTTTCAAAGCCTATTTTCAGGACAATAGATTATATATAATATCACATATTTAATCATAGAAATAGTGTCATTATTACCACACCACACGTACGTTGCTTGCCGTTACACGTTTGCCCGAATCATACACTAGAAATTTTCCAAGGAAATCTGTACAGCCCGGAACGTCCGAAGGCACCAAAGCTTGTAGTGGAACAGGGAAGGGTTCATTTTGCTAAAGGATATTTTATTGTAATCCGGTAGCTCACTGTGTCCCGGCCATATTTCTTCATTTGGCGTTCCAAGGCTTGAGATGACAAGGTACAGTTGATCAATATCATTTTCGCCCTGAGTAAAATCATATCCTTTCAGTGCTTGTTTATTTGCCTTCTTGATGTCACAAATTGGGCTTTGAAGAAGTAGGAACAGGAAATGATATCTAATTAAATTTTACCGGAAATAGGGGATTTCCTTTAAGCATCTCAGCAAATACTGCTCCAACAGACCAAAGATCTACCGTTTCATCATAAAATCGTGCACCATACAATAGCTCTGGCGCACGGTACCAACGAGTAGCCACTTGATGGGAATAAGCAGTCTTCTCCTCTTTAAAAAATAGCCGACATAATCCAAAATCACCTATTTTTAAGGTCTTATTCTCTGCAATCAGTAGATTAGCAGGTTTCAGGTCCTGTTGTAGGATAAAATGACAGCAAAAATATACTTGCATTTCCACTTTCTAAAATGATTTTATTGCGGAAAAAGCTACAAAAAAAGATTGTTGTACATACTCTGTGCATTATGTGATGAGTGTGGAGATACTCAAGTCCCCTAAGTATCATTTTCATGTAGCACTTAGCTTGTCCTCCAGACAGTTTGTAACTATCCAAGATCTCCCACAAGTTTGATGGCATGAACTCAAAAACCATCACAAAACTTAGCCCTTGAGGAAATACGTCTATGAGATAAACCACATTTTCATGCTCCAAGCATTGTAACGCTTTGATTTCCCGAATGACTTGAACTGGAATTCCATCCTCTGAGATTTTTTTCAGTGTCACTTTTTTCAGTGCCACCAAATCACCACTGGTAATGTGACGCGCTTTTAAAACTATTCCATGAGCACCTTCGCCCACAGTCCCTAAAACTTTGTAGTCATTCATTGTGTGAAGATGCAATGCATCACCGAGTTTTAGTGGAACTATTTCTCCGGTAAATCACTTTGTGCGCAGCAGGAATGAAATGAGTGAAAACTACTTAAATCTAACTTGGAAAATGCACCTAAGTAGTCTAAATGGTCAAGTTTACGTGGTTTTAAGAATTCTGTAAAGTTTACACTAATTTATTAACTACAAAATTTCCAAGAGAAAACAAACAGCGAAAGCAATGCACCCTAATATACAACTAGTCAAATGGACATGGACCAACCGTGAACCTAGCGTAGGTTATCTTCATCAAGCCCTTCTATATACTTTCCCATAGCCATACAGGATAGAGCAGAGAGCAGTACATGGCAACGGGGGCACAACAGAGAGCTCCCATCATGAAATAGACTCCAGGCCAGAGCACCATATACCATTTCTGAAAACGGCAGCAACACAAGCGTAGACGCGATCGGCAAATTGTACCACTTCGGACATCTACATATCCAGCAAACCAACAACGCGAGAGGGACACAAATTGTGTGCAAACCAAAACCAAACCAATATCAAAAAAGGCTCACAATCATACTCAAGTTGGTCAAAGATGTCAAACTTGTATATCAATTAGTTTAAAGGTCAGACGGGTTTTAAGAATTAAAAATACTCGACGTTTATTAAGCTAAAATGTGTGTAGGATCACGTTAAATCAATGCTGGTATATTTATAACAAACATTCGGAATTTTACATTTTATATATTGACTTACGTAAATTAGGAGTTGGACAGTTAAATATTATTATAGTGACACACCAAGTTTATATTTGAACCCCAGAACACACATTCCTACAAAAGTAAGGCGACAAAGATGAATGAATAGTATGAATAATTTACACCAGTCCAATTTACATGGAACTTGTAGAAAAACCTATACTTACTTATTA
>JAANSN010005569.1:0-12178 GCA_036850665.1 Dicranocentrus wangi
AATTAATAAATAATTAAGGTAAATTGTGGCATATACGTGCAGGGAGAGACAAGACTTTCGTCAAACGTCAATCCCTTGCACCATCAAACTAAAAATAAACCCCGTTCCGAATTCAACAACCATACGGTGGGATAGGACGGGTTATCATCACACTTTGTCAAACATTACACAAGAGATATTCATTTATAGTTGTAATTATAGTATCGATCCCTAATTGTTGTTATATCCCCGGGTTGTCTCACATTACCCCAAAGTTGACTATGAATTGGAATTAGCTTCAGGGATTTTAATTGTAAGAGCTCAAGCTCAGTTTGATACATAAATGAATTTGGCTCATTCCACATTTCCGATAAATAAATTAATAAGAAAGACTGAATTGTAATGAAAACATACTCTATCGACTTTGCTAATGATTCCCAGTATTATTACAAATCTGCTTATTCATGTAATCCTGAATCATTCTGATTGCTAAAATCTTCAATGCAAGAGGCAAGGGCCCATAATCTATTTATTGCAAAGCTGATATCTAATTTTGAGCGTCATTTTAGAACGACGGTTACACCTATGATATGGACAACCTAGGCGGATCCAATCAACAATTCACGCGGACTGTATCTCGATGGGCAAGACTATGGACAACTCCGGCCAGTCTTCTGCCCGGAACCACTTTCAAAAATCCTTGGGATCCACAATATTACAAGGTAAAAACTCTAAAAACGGACATGTAATACATTTTTTAAAATTCTGGAATGCAAATGTTGGTTGATTTGTAGGGTAATAAAACTTGTTTCTTTTGGTTTCAGGTTTCAAGGGACCATACTCTCCGTCAACCATCGCCGTTGTCACCTGTGGGTAGTTTAACATCTGGATATGAGACTTGTGACAGCAACCCTGAGGACTGGACAACCACAGGCCATGAAGCTCAGCTGGACCATTGTTGTAGCCTATTGAATGATGTCTGGCAGTACTCTCTCCTCTCCATGAATGACCAGCATGTGCAGGAAGAAAACTCCACTGCATCAGGGAATGATCAATGACATTGAAAACTGGAGTTGAAAAGTATGTACTGCCACCAAGGAACTATTCTGCCTCGACTCGTCGTCCCATCGTCAGCCTGGATGTCGAGCCAGTTGGAACCTTCAGCCGTCCACCTTCTCTTCTCGATGTGAACAACTATAAAGCAGATGGAAGGAATGTTATTGCTCGAAACCCCGGAGGAATAACCAACACACATACTGAACAAGTGAGAAGTAATATAATTATAGAAGTGATTCCTGTGGTGGCCTATCAATTAAAATAATACGGGACAAATTGCCAGCACCAACATCTCAACCAGAAGTGGCAGACCGCTGGATGATCCGTGGAGGATTTGAAGATCCAAGAAAGTCGTCGAAATTCCAAGGACCAGTACTATAGTAACAATTGCCAGCCACCCAGAGGAGCAGTAGTTGCTGAACCAAATGTTGAGGACCTGACAACTTTGATACAATTTCAGTTGACGAGATGGAAGTTCTGAGGAGCCGGGGCAGTTTGACACAAACTCGAGCAATGCCTTCTGGCAAAGGGAACCCAGAAATGTGTGCATAGCCTCTAATGCCTCTGTCGACAATACTTGGCTCCAGAATACGAAATGGGGAAGTGCTGTTGCAACACCCATGATGACCACCACCACATTCCCCGCTGACCAGGATGACCAGTTTGAACCAGAGTTGACCCCAGCACCACCACCACACCAACCAATCATCATGGACGAAAACATGTTGAAGGGTGAACAAGGGAAGAGCAAAGCAATACATGAATATAGCCACGCGGGAACTACTTGTATTCCAAGTAGCGCCCAAGTGAAGGCTTTTGCCAGGGCTCGTGCTCGAACAATGTCTTGAAAGATTTTATCTGGAACAAGAAAGAAGAAGAATAGATTCTGACACAGGGAGGGTATTCGAAGGTGGTAGAGAAAATTAAAACAAAAACGGATTTTAATAATATTATTATTGAGTTCGTTACCTTTTCTGTGTTGATTCGAGATGGACAAAAGTCCGTTGAGAAATACTGCGATGTCTGGAGCGTTTTCTTGGAATTCCAGGGAGGAGAGTGAAACCCCAGTGGCTACAACGGAAAAAAGGCCACATAAACTACTCATTCCCAGTTCCCCTGACTTCCACCACGCCGTCCACGCATTCAGGGCGTAGAAGGAGCCACCGGTGGCCATTAGCAGGGCCCAAAGCTTTATTTGAGTTGAGCTTTGAAATACCAGCTCGTAACTGCTCCCATTCCACGACACTATACTGCCTGGTATCCTACGGGCAAGGGAGTGGGATTTGGCAAGGTTCCCGATCACCTCAAGCTCAATCAGCATTATTTTGCGTTTTAATTTTTAGGACACGTACAACGATGGTTTCAGAGTAAACTCACACAATAAGAGCCGATTGTGGAGAGACGGAGTTTGCCACTGTTCACACTGACGTGTATTATAGCAGAGAGTGAGGCGGAGTGCCAGACTAGTAGACTTCACATTTCACATTATTGAAACGAGTTCACAAAGTCAAAAGCAACACCAAGGGTATTCCTTTCAGTTGGGAAAACATTTTAATTTTTAAATCATCTTTCTCGGATTTCTCGCTCCTAGCATTTAGCTAGAGCCCATGTATATTTATCATATACTCATGTGCACCATGAACCCCGACAAACCAAGGTGGTTGGGGTATAATATTAATTAAATAATTAAAATTAAATAATGTTGCATCTAGCCTTTTTGACTAGCTGCCAGCAACACTACCTACGCTTCGTCGTCGTTTTAGCGGAAAGGCGGACGCATTATTTAGTAGCCCCGAGAAGAAAAGGAAATTTTCTCCTGCCGGTTGATATTACTTATTGGAGAAAAATCAATCTTCTCATCATGGAGTGAAACCCTTGCGCGCGTCATCCTGGTCCTTGTCACCTTGTTGATTGACTAGAAATATATTTAAGCGCTTAAAAATATGTGTTCATAGATCATATAAGAAAACAAGAATCGGCAGAGTAGAGCCGTCACTACCTACACTTTTTAAAATTTTCAATAGAGATTTTCGTGAGATTCTTATATACTCACCGTAATTTCACCACACTCAGCTGAGGTGTGTGCCTTGCATCCGTTCAACATGGTGAGGAAAATGTGCTTCACTCCGACACCACACCAAAACGAAAGACTATATATATTTTCCAATGAGATACATCACATCACAATTTCCCAGCAGCATTTTGGTTTATCTCTTGGAGCATTTTTTTATCATCTTTGACTGCCTATATACATAGTAGTATCATCATCACCTCACATGTTTTGGTGGAATCCCCGACGACGGAGCAGGAGCAAAATGAGCCTGCCCATGCTAAACCAGTAGTAGTGTCAGTCAGTGATAATATGAGAGTCATTCATGTGTGCAGGCAGTGCGTGTGGCTCGGATGATGGGAACATTTTAAATAGCTCCCCTCGCTGGCCCTGGCCCAATAAAATGCGCATTATTATACCTTCCCCATGATACAGTCTCAGTGGTTACCTCAATCCAGTATTCATTTTTGGTAACCCCTAAATTCGGAACCGTATGTTTTCGTTTTATAACTCAACCTTTCCCTTATCTCGATAATATGCAAATGAGATAAGAGCAATCATCATCATTTGAAAATCATGTATATAGCTCCTCTTCAATAATGCTCTAGATAGCTCATAATAATGAGCTAGAGAGTTCAATGGGGAAACAAACCTTGGTTGAATAATTTCTAGCAAAGTTTATCTACAACTTTTGCAACAAACTCTAATTGTAGATACGCCGGATCATCATGAAGTAAAGTGGTAGAGGGATGTATAAAAAAATAAGCAGTTAATGTGAAAACTTAATGTAATTAATAATGAGTATCTATATATCATATAATAACACGTTTTTATTGTTGACCTTCAATCAATCCAAAAGTGTTTTACTAGCTATTAGTAATACACTTTATATTGAATTATGAGCATATTAAGTAAATCATTAAACAATGTCTTACACAAGTTTGTTTTACATTACTTTAGGCAAGGATATTTACGATGCATAATAGATTATAGCTCACCAGCATTGTTTCGCAATGTCTGAAACAAACTAATTTTTAGGTTGTCGAATGACTATTTTTCGGGATGCAAACCAGCCTTGCCCACGTGTACTTTACTTGGAAAACCTACTTATAGTTATTTTCGCATGTTGTTTCTAAATTTTTCTAACCTAACCGATGCGTGAAGATTTTTAAATAATAGATGCACAGTGCTAAGTATTGCTTGTCCAAACGGAGAAGACTTACCCTTAAGTCGCGAACATGGCTAAAGTTGCATTCCACTCATACTAATGGTGGTCCCTCCCTACTCATAATAACTAAAATAAATAAATGCGTACTAGCGTCACTACAGCGAAATTCATACAATTGGCAAAAGAACAAGAGCTTCTCCGCTCATTGGTTCCACGAAATGGTTATGAAAAGGTTTTTGTGTGAACGCATCTGACTGAGCCAGAGGCACTAATGCTGATTCGCAACGCACCACACTCTATCCTTCAATTAAAAGAAGGTCTACAAGGCGACGAAAAATAAAGTCAAACATGACCAGTGTTGTGCTTACCTCGATGAAATTGCTCGCACCGAGTTTTATTTTCAGTGGCCAAGCCGAGCGGAGCTGTTTGCGGGATAGCTTATTAGTTTGGATACCACTCGTTTGCATGACCTGTTGTTGTGTCAGCAGGACTGACACGGAGCCAGAGTTCACCCCTGCCGCCTCACCCACCGCCATCATGTGGAATAGATACGCAGCTGGGCATGTTGCGCTCATCATTAGCTCAATGAGGAGCGGCAGGTTGGAGGATCCGTCAAGGATACACCGCCATCATGTGGAATAGATACGCAGCTGGGCATGTGGCGCTCATCATTAGCTCAATGAGGAGCGGCAGGTTGGAGGATCCGTCAAGGATTTGAAGAACCAAGTAACTCAGCGAAATTTCACCTACCATCAAGAAAGTAAGGAGTGTCAAGCCAGGGGAGGAGGCGTAGTTGTTGAAACAGTTGTTTAAAATCTGACAACTCCGATACAATTTGAAGTTACAAGCAAAAGGTGCTGACGCTGAGCCTGGCCGTTCCATTTTTGAGATAAACTGGAGCAACGTCTTCTGGCTCAGGGAACCAAGAAATAGGTGCACGCAGTTGAGCACGCATGGCGAGATGAATGCCTTCCAGAGTACAAGATGAGGAACTATTGTTCCCAGCCCTGCGGCCACCCTCCTTGCTATTAACCATGAAGTATTTGAACCATCCTCGCAGCAGCACCAAGTCCGCATCAGCAGGGATGAAAACATGTTCATCGGTGAGCACGGCAAGGTCAAGGCAACAATCGAGTATAACCATGGATACACCACTTGTATGATTTCCAGCATCCGCGTCAGCACTAGCTCCAAGGTGTGCATTTAAGTACACACAATTAAAAAAATTAGTCAAACTCGACAAATACTTACCTTTCCTCAAGCCATTCCTCATGCCCAAAACTCCATTGAGAAATGCCGCACAATCCGAGCCATTTCGCTGGAAAGCCAGTGTGGAGGCAGCTGTGGAGACTATACCAAAGGAAAGTAGTCCAGTTAAAATGCTCATTCCCAAGTCCCCTCCTGTTTTCCACGCCGTCCATGAATTCAGTGCGTAGAGGACGCCACCCGTGGTCAAATACACGGCCCAAAGTTTGGTTCGGGATGAGGTTTGAGAGGTCAACACCGCATAATGGCCTCTCTCGTCGTTCCACGCAACTATGCCTCCAGGCATCCTTCGCGCCAAGGAGTGACATTTGGCAAGCCTCTCGTTCACGCCGAGTTGAATCAGCATTCTCTGCTTTAGCGTTATTTTAGGAGTGGAAGGCGACCAAGGCATGAAACTGAATCAGCTTTAGTAAGGTTAAGACTACGTGTAGTGGGAAAAAACACAGCCGAGTGTTCTTCCCAACCAAACAACTCTCCACAAAAATCTACAACAAGCTAAAACAAACTCAGGTAATAAATAATCTCGATTGGAAGGACATTTTAATTTTTAATTGGGCTTTCCCCATTCCTTTTACGTGGCAAGACCACTGAAGGAGCAGAATATATCCTATCATGTTTTCTCCACCAGGTGCTTATACAACAAATCGATTTTTTTAATAGTTAAAATTGGCGATATTATATACTTAGTTCAAGCTTTTTTGAATGCCTGTCAGGAAAAGCACTAAAGTACGTCATGGATGAAAAGCAGGCTGATTTAATATCCCGAAGAATATTTAATAATAATAATGATTTTGTATAATATGCCGGAGAAAATTATTACTCTAGAGTTTGCTTATGGTGAGGAGAATTGACAGAGGTGAGCACTTTACGCTGCTTTTCACAGGATACATTATCATGAGGAGGCGCAGGCGCAGACGTACATTTCCACCGATGAGCAGAGGAGGTTCTCTGATGGTGGGCTAGCGTTCGTTTCATTTTAGATTGTATTTTGCACTTACCCTTGTTAAATACGTTTGGACGAATTTTAATTTGCTAAAACTAGTGTGTATAATTAGGATTGATCTCGTGGACACATTGTATGATTGGTGGCAGGCAGGTAGAGCTAAGCCGAGTAAGTTATTTTATAGTAGGAAAAAAATCGATATTGTATTGTCGTATAAATGTTTGTACGTACGCCAGTTGCTGGACCGTTGTCAATTACAAATTTCAATATTTTATTTTTGACGAAGGAGCGAGTATTCCATACCCAACGGCTTCAACACGTGACGAAACATGTCGAGTTTGTCGAGGATCCTCCTCGATAAACTAGGATGTAAAAAAACAATACGGGGTGCAGTGAATCAACTCTAAAAGTCCAATTTTTTTTGACAAAGTTGATGATGTATTAAATGTAATTTTCCTGCACAGATTTCTGCTCGAGTTTTTTTTAGTTCATTTTGGGAGTGCCAATATATGGAGGTAGATCCAATGA
Source organism: Dicranocentrus wangi (assembly GCA_036850665.1). Lineage (NCBI taxonomy): Eukaryota > Metazoa > Arthropoda > Collembola > Entomobryomorpha > Entomobryidae > Dicranocentrus > Dicranocentrus wangi. Next base: position 6,991 of record JAANSN010005569.1, read on the forward strand.
GAAAATATAACATTACACAGTTTTCCAAAATTTTGGGTTATTTCTTGGGGCATATTTTTTCTTCCATTCCAACATGGTTTGTGGTTTTTGAAGCTCATCTTTGACTGCGTGTACATGATAATATCACGTCATCTCACAGGTTTTAGTGAATCTCCGACGACGACGGACGGAGCATGAGCAAAAGGAACATGTCCATACTCCACCAGTGTCAGTCAATCAATGATAATATAATATGAGTCATATTCGAAATTCGTCTTATTATATTGTTTCCAGAGCGGAAGCTTCTTCGTCTTATACTCAACTCAACTTCACCATTCTTTTGCAAACTAAACTACTCAAACTCAGTTTAAACTATTAATTTTTCTCATACAATATAATTCACCCTATAGCTCCTCCACCACTCCAGAAACTCCAATTTTGGTTGGGCAATTAAATAATGAAAAAGCATTCTGCTTCGCTAAATAAAATCAATTTTAGTTAAGTGTCCCAAGCAGGCAGCAAACAAAAGCCAGGAAAAATATTAACCAAAAAAATTTCTAAATTATTAAAACCTGGGTTTAGCGTGTAGATGGATCATGCTGGATTTGTATGATGGGTCTCTGTTGGGCTATGCTAGCTTAAAGCAAAATAGTAGCCACGTAACCAGAGAAATAAAGCCACCGAGGGGCATTAAAAAATTAAAATGTGCAAAAGGTTATTAAGACTTGCGGTTGTTATAATATGCAAGGACAGTCCTGCCTCTTCTGCTTTAACCCTCCTTTATCAAGCAAAACTAGAAAGAGTAATTGTCTCTGACGAGGGATATCATTGGGCGGGAACACTATTTCCTCTAATTCATCTGCCAATTCTAGATCCGTTTTTTACAATTGGATTCCATTGTAGGTTGCATTTGTCCCGAACGGAAACCTCAAAAATTTATATGAACGAAAAATAATTTTTTGCATGCTTAAAAATAGTCCATTTTCACATTGAAAGAATCGAAAAATTTTCTTTTCTTAATTCGATAGAGCTTAAAATGCGATGCATTTTTACAATTTATAGTATATTGAAATTCCTTACCGTTTTTGCATACTGGGACAAAAACTGTCAAAACCCCAATGTATTTGAAACTCAATATCTTACAAAAGGTAAAAAATATGAAGATACACCAAAAGCAAAATTTATTAAACTTTCATAGGTCTATCGAATCAGCAACTTGAAAGTTTAAAAAATTTCTAATCCAATAACATAGTAATTTATACTATGCAAAATTCAGTCATTCGCTAATAACATTTTTGTACATGTGCGTTCGGGAAAAATGACACCAGAAATGGAATCCTCGTGAAGAACTGATCTAGAATTGGCATATGAATTAACGGAACTAATGTCCCCGCCCAATGATATCCCTCGTGAGAAAATTTCTCGGTTGTATTAAATAATCATGATGCTTTTCAGCTAAACCCAGTTTTGATGCAGCTCATGACAGGCATTTATAAAAGCTAGAAGTAGCCTAGTCACGTGTGGAGAGAGGAAGCCAAGCCACGTAAGAGCATTTAAAAATTAACATGTTTTTTCAACTCATTTCACGCTGAAGGCCACTCTGTGGTCTTTGCCTCACTCAGCCATTATTGCACGTCGAGCGGTGAATACTCAAAGTTTCACGTAGCCATCATCACCATCAAAGTCAACAATTTTCTAGTTGTATTATCACGATGATGAGTTGTTAAAAAATATTTTCCTGCTTCTTAAAAATGAAATGCTAATTCAACTTGGGGTAAACGATAGTTTGGCCAAATGCCACTCCCTTGCCCATCGAATCCCTGGCAGTATTGTTGTGTGGAACGAGGAGCAGCAATTTTATGAGCTGGTTCCGGAAACCAAATATCAAGCAAATCTCTGGACTGCGGCTATGGCCGCCGGTAGCTGCCTCCTTGGACTAAACTCATGGAGAGCGTGGAGTTCAGGAGATGTGGGAATGAGCATTCTTTGCGGGTTTATTTCCTTCGGAACGGGGACAATGGCGAGCCAATGGCCAAGTTTCCGAGAAAATGGCTCAGACTGTGCGGCATTTCTCAATGGTCTCCTTGCCATTGGAAACAAGTGGGGGAAAGGTAAGTAATAGTAATCATCTGTATAAAACCATAAAATTGGTTTTAAATTCAATTTACTTTCTTGGTCGCAATCTTTTTTTTTGCAGACAAGACTTTCCAGAAAACTGTTGTGCCACGCGCGCTAGTAAAGCTGCTGGGACAAATCATGCTCGTCTTACAAGCCCTGTATCCATGGTTGTACGCACTGGTTGCTCTATGTCTGCCCTGCTCACCCTTGAACCTGTTTTCCTCAGTGATTGACTCAATTGGGTGGTGCGGCGGCGGTGGTGGTGGTGGCGAAGAGGGACGCCCTGCATGGCTAACGAGGGTGGCCACCGGCGTTGGCACTGCACTTCCCCATGTTCTCTTTTGGAAAGCATTGCTCTCACAAGGTGTGATTGGCTGCGCGCACGTATTTCTTGGTTCCCTTTGCCAGAAAACCTTGCTCCAGTTTATGTCATCAGTTGACCGCCGCCTCGAGTCAGCCGAATTCGACTATCCTACTCGGCGGAACTTGTATCAAAGTTGCCAGCTACTAAATGTTTGCTTCAGCAACTACTCCTCCTCTGTGGGCTTGGTAGTTATTGCAGTGATGATAGCAGGGGAAATTTCGAATAGCTACCTGATTCTCAAAATAATAATTCTGGGTGGATCAAGCAATCTGCCCCTACTCCTCAAGATAATGGTGATGGCAGCATGCCCAACATTGTACCTGTTTCATGTGATGGCAGTAGTGAAAGCAGGTAGTGTGAATACCCTCTCCCTCTCAGTGCTGACAAAGTTGGAGAAAGGGAATAAACATATTCCACAGTCTAAGCAGACTAGACTGTTCCGTCAACAGCTTCGGTCCGCGTGGCCCCTTAAAATAAAATTCGGTGAGTGCAATTTCATCGAGGCAAGTACGACTCTGGTCATGCTTGATTTCACTCTCGGTCGTCTCGTGGACATTCTTTTAATTGTAGGATGAAAGCTCGTGGTGAAGGCATGGAAGAAGCAATAATATTATGTCGTTTCGTCCCCAAAATTCTTTTAATGCATAGTAGCAAGATAGATTCCGTAGGAATATAATCCATTTTTTAAGTATTCAAAGCAACAGGATACTGCACGATTTTAGCCAACAAAAAAAGAAAAAGTGGTTGCAAAAAAATTTCTAGGGACCCTGCGAATTTTGCTGGGAAAGGTATTTAGCACATAAGACTAAATTTTACACAATCCAGGTTATTAATAAAACTAAAGATTTGTGGTATAGATTTTTAAATCCCTTAAACCACTACTCCTTCACAATAATGTTTAACCAGGCTCCTCCGAGTGCAGAGTAATGGCAAGGAAAACTTTACAGTTATTTCCTAGTGTATTTACTTAATTTAACAAAAATTATCATTAGTTTTGGAGCTAATCTTTTAATAAGTTTGCACAAGTCATACTTACTTCAGAAAATATTTTCCGACTATCAAGATCCCATCTTAATTAGAAGTGGTTTCTAGAAATGGTGGGACTGAAAATGAGAACATGAGACGGGAGGTCATCAACAGAAAAAATGGTAGGGCGAACTGAAAATTATTTTACTCGTTTCATGCTCCATTTCCTTCCATGAATGAAGCTGCTATTCCTAATTAATGTGTTTTATCCTGTGCTTTTTAGCCCCAGTACTGTATCAAAGGTGGACGGAGTGAAGACGAGTCGAAAACCCGTATTTTCAAATGTGTCAATTTTGTGACGTCCAGGGACTCGGATCGCATCGCGGGTTTTGGAAAGCAGTAAAACTAAACGAAATGGGGTAAAGGGTAAAGTATATATAAAATAGTATGTATAACAATAATCATTTAAGCAGGAGTGAAATCACTTCCTAAATGATTTTGTCACGTCACAACTTACTTACGTACTGTAATGCAGTTAGCAGAAATTCTGTTGAATAAACTTCGCTAACATACTCTGTATTATTGCCAACATCATGGTTTTCACGCATTAATTAAATTTGTAACAGTGAATTAAATTTTAATTTCAAATACCACACTCCACGAAACGAGACTCAAATGCTTATTTGCAAATTTCCACACTGACTGCATATTAGAAATTTATATTTAAGCGCTCAAAAACTGTGCTCATATAATAAAACAAGACTCGTGAGAGAAGAGCCACCACTACAATTTTTAATATCCCCATGTGAGATTCTCGCGATTTATATCATCATCACATCACCGTAATTTGATTTAGTTGGAAGAAATGCTTTTGTAGACGCCAACATTTTGACAGAATCACGTGAATACCCTTCTTGAGTTGGGTATACGCTTCATGATCTTTGTGAAACAGGAATGTACTATTAAGTTTCCACTGTGTGCAAATTTTGTGGCAGCTAGTTTAGATTTTATTTATATACCTACTCTACCTCAGCTCAATGTTTTTTACCATCACAAAGTATTACTGAATATAAGGATGGCAGGGTGGGGACTTTTCCGGGCGGCAGAACCTTTCTACGACACGAATTCAGGTCGGTTGTTTTCATTTCATTGGGAGTGGAGTGCAGATATAGGGAGATAGGTATAGATTTTCACCGATGCAGAGAGTCACTCACTCAGGTGTGCATTCGTTCAACATGGCGGAAAAACTGCTTCACTCCGCCATGCCAGCACAAAACAAGACTAGGTATATACATATATTTTCCAATGAGATACGTATAACATCAAATTTTCCCAACATATTAGTTTATCTCTCGGATTCTTTTGGGATCTTCCAACGTGGTTTGTAAAGCTCATTTGAGACCAAGGTACTCCCACTTGGGTTTTTGGGGTAGGGGTTTTTTTGACTTTTTTGCCGTTTGCCACTTTTAATTTCCAAAGAACCCCGACCTTTTCCGTCGGGGTTTTATGGACTCCATATAAAATACCTAAAAACCCAAACCGAATTCAAAACATTTCGAAATTCTGGGACCGATTTACACAGAGCTGACAAGATTCAATCGCTTAATACCACCAGGACTAGATATACGAATCTCTCTTTATCGTTCAGCAGGTAAATTTTGCTTGATGAGTAGTGGTACTGCAGCTGATAATATTAAATTAGAGATATTGGAAGCAAAGCTTCTAGTAATGAAACATCAACTACTGCCAAGCATACATTTG
>JAANSN010005570.1:0-12177 GCA_036850665.1 Dicranocentrus wangi
CACACTCGGCGGATTTTTCCTTGTGGTGCATTCGCCTAACATGATGGATGCGATCCCATTTAGTTGAAAAGGACTTTTCGCAACTGTCACACTTGAAAGGTCTCCTTCCCATGTGGAGCCGGGCGTGATTTTGTAGCTCTTTCAGTGTGACAAATTTTTTGTCACAGAGTTCACAATCGTGTCTTGTGACCCGTGGCTGGCGGTGAACCCTTTTGACATGGGCATTGCGATCAGCGGCGTTAAAAAACTTATGACTGCAATGATCGCAAGTTACAGATTTTTCCTTGTGATGAATACGCCAGATGTGGCGCGTCAGCTCCGATTTTGCAAAGAATTTCTCATTGCATCTGTCACAAGCCACGGACCTCTCCTTTTGATGAACCCGCCTGATGTGAACGGATCGCCTGAACGACGTTGGGAATTCTTTTTTGCACTCTTGACACTTGTAAGGCCTTTCGTTAGTGTGCTGCTCCTTCATGTGGCGCGAAAGCTCCAGTTTGTGAAAAAAGATTGCATAGCAGATTTGACAAGCCACCGACCTCTCTTTCTGATGCATACGCCTGACGTGCTCGGACAGCGACGTCTGCGTTTGGAACGACTTTTCACACACCTGACACTTGTAAGGTTTTTCGCCAGTATGCTTCCTCATGTGACAGACGAGACCAAACTTGACGGCAAATGAACTGTCGCAAAGTTGACAGCTAAAAGGCTTTAATCCGGAGTGTAGCTTCTGGTGGGATTTGTAGCTAAACGGGTGACAAAAGGTTTTCCCACAAGGGTCGCACTTGTAAGGGCGGGACTCGGCGTGGCCATACTTAATGTGATAGGCCAGACTGCTCTTGGAATGGCACGTTTTGGGACAGAGGTAACACGGAAGAGATAGTTTATTGTGGACCGCACTAGTGTGGTTTGCTATTTCTCTTGATGTAGTAAATTCTAGCGGACATTTTGTACAGTAGTAATGCTTCTCACCAATGTGCCGCCGGAGGTGCACAAATAATTCTCGCTTGAAAGCCTTTTCACAAAATGGGCAGTAGCCTGATGAACTGTTCATGGTCCTTGTTGAGGGCATAATAAAACTGATAATAATTTTGAAATTTAAATTTCCACCGATGAAAGACTTTTACTCCAACTCCAGTATCACTCCATCATGTCTTGCAAGCACAACTTCTTGCTGGTTTGAGGAGAAAAATAAAAGTGAGTGCCCGCTCTCTAGTGCTGCTCTCGCATTCAGTGTAGGATAGGAGCTTAGGTAGTCATGTACTTGTGGGTATGTATATGCAGGAATGCTTTTAAGCCACTAATTTCAGTAGATGTAACTGCAGCGTTTGTGCTGCAGTAAATGTAGTGTAATAATAAAAAAAGTACCTCTTATAGCCCGCCTGCATATATCTCTCAAATATCACAGAGTCATACATGGAACAAACAAAGGTAGGTAATAATAAGTAAGTATATTGCTGCTAATACGTGCTCCTTCATTTTACATCGAGTCTTAATTAAGCTAACGCATTAGGTTGACAAAAAAGGTGAGATTCGATTGTCGGAATATTTGAGCAAGGAATGAAAGGGAATACGTGGCAATGGATGTAGTAGTGTATCAGTAGCAAGCAGTTTTGGGTACTTGTGCTTAAAGAGAGCCAAAGTCAGAGAAGGTTTGAGTAAGGAGTGAATGGGAATTTGTGACAAAGGATGCATTGTATCAGTGGCAATATACTAGCTAGCAGTAGTTTTGGGTACATGTGCTTGTAGGGAAGCAAAGACCGGATTTCTCTCATTTTGTGTTGTTGATATTCGGCAGCGGATTTATGGTAACGTGAACAACGTAACGTGGTACAATATTAATATATGCATTTAAAGGTAAAAGTATGCACAGGGACAGACTATATTACTGTGCATTTACGCAAACTAGGATAGTGTATGCAAATATCAATGGTCGGACTGTATTGTCGGACTGCAGTATTATATATCAAAATGCAATGATTGAAAAAATGACGAGGGAATAATACGTGCAGGTGAATACACGATTTAGTATTTCTCTCTGTGCCTTTCGTTCCCTCGCCTATTGTTGGTCGCGGTGAGAGTGTATTTTTGTGTTCGCAATCTCATTCTCCGTTCTTCTAATGGAGTTTGAAGGCTATTTACTATTTTTAAATTTTAAGTTCTATCTGCTCCTTGTTCCGGACATTGTGGAAATGTGCGAACTGTGTTTGTTTGTGCTCAATCCCATTGCATTCAAAATGTCATCATGCTCAGTGTTAAGCAAATCCAATATTCTTACTGTGATAATGTGCCACACTGCATTTATTTCATGGGAGAGAAAATAAGGCAGCAAACATGACCAAAACAATATCCATTCCATGAAATTTGTGTGAAATGGCCATGTCCGGTATCACATTATGATATAATATTCCATTAAGCAATATGATTTTTATAATTTATATATAACCTTACTATTTACAAAAAAAATGCATAATTTTCTTTCCACTTTCGGCACAGCCATCCAGTATCAAGAGTCATAATTTTGTGAAAATAAAACATTTTTTTGCTCCTGGTGCAAGCAATAAATTAAGGTGTTAATATAAACTTAAGGGCTCTCGGGTTTAGCCCAAAGTCAGCCACCTCGACGAAACCGGTGGTATGGTACGGACTTGACTCAACAGCGGCGGATGCGGATAGCATGTCATTCATTAGAAACTGTTTTGCAGTCGGAACGGAGTCACGTGTCTGGCTTGTAAAATTGGAATCATGAGTTCTAAAATGAATTTCTTTATATGGCAAAAATCTTAATGTTAAATTGCGATTATCTTGCCTTTAGTTGTAATAGGCAATGAATTCTTTATTCTACTCACAAGAGTTTTAATTACAAAAATTACGGACAGGTGCAACCCTTGCATTTTTGAATTTGAATAATGTATTATTAATTCATTTTAACCAAAAATTAAAACCAACATGTTGGACTCGCTCGCCAGCCAACGTCTAAAAGCACAATATTTGAGACTTGTTGGAAATGCAAAATTCACACGCGCTCCTTCCATTGTAGGTACTTAATTAAGCAGGTCGAGTTTTATTATTTTCAGGTTATCTACAAGTGATACGATGCTTATGCTTCCCTAGTGAATTGATTTTATCATGGGTTAAATGAAATGGGTACAACATTATTACATATATACATATATTGATATATTAAAATTTAACAAAAAAGTAAGATAACTGGAAGAAGCACACATACAAACTTTTTACTACGATAATTATTCTAAATTCTTATATTAAAACGTTTCCACTACTTTTGTAAATACTTCAGCCTTGGGCACTGATTAAACAAACCACAGGATAGAAAAACCTACCTAAATTACATTTATCAAACATCTGGTTGCGAATGCTTCCTCTTAACGTGTGTGACAAGGCCGCCTCAAGTCCAATACCCTTTGCCGCACACGTTACAAACGAAACCCGGTTCCTTCGTATGGGTCACAATATGACCGTTTCTTTCACCAGCTCCCACAAATTCCATCCCACACACTCCGCAGAAGTGGGGTTTCTCGAATATGTGATGTCGCCTGAAGTGCTCGTCCAAATAAATCTTTAAATTCCTTTCCATTCCACAAAAGGTGCACTCACAAACCCTTAACGCGGAACTGTGAGCAAAGGACTTTTTGCAGATTGGGCAGGAAAACGGGATTTCTCCCGTGTGGCCCCAGAAGTGAGTTAGTAACTCTTCTGTTCCAACAAATTTTTTGTTGCAAAGCTGACAGTTGTGCAGGACCAGCCGCTGGTGGAAACGTTTGTCATGTAGATTTAGCGCAGCTTTGCTGAAAAATGTGCGCTTGCAGATCTCACAAGTGACGGATTTCTCTTTAGCATGAACACGTCGAATGTGGAGGGAGAGCCTGTAGGTCTCTGAAAAGGACTTGGAGCACTCGAGGCACTTGTAAGGTTTTTCGCGAGTGTGTGACCTCATATGAACGGCAAGGTTGCTCTTGTGCAAGAATCCCTTTTCACAAATTTGGCACGAGAATGGCTTAATTTCCAGGTGGAGCTTTTTGTGGGAGGTTAGGCAACCCGGGCTGTAGAAAGTTTTGTCACACTTGTCACAACTGTACTGCCGAGCTCTGGTGTGGCTGGCGTTGACATGTAAGGATAGATTACTGGCGGAAGAATACGTTTTGGGACAAAGGGGGCAGGAGTGGATGGTTTTAGTGTGGGTAGCAGCCGTATAGTTTGATAGCCCATGAGATGTTGCAAACACTTTGAAGCACACAGAGCAACAGTAAGGCTTCTCTCCAATGTGCCTCTGAAGGTGCACAAATAATTCACTGCGACTCCGGCTCACATTTTCGCAAAATATGCAACACACTCCCATTTTGACGACTTGGGATGAGGGAGGTCGGCAGGTAAGTCTAATTTGGAATTAATAATACCTACGCACTGATTACATGCACTTACTATATTTGCCGATTATGGGAGGAAAATATAGTGTAAATAATAGCTTACACAACAATCCATGAAATGAATGTAATGGCGAAAGACTGGGTGAATGGGGAAAACGAAAATAAACGGAATATTAGTTATTTTGGTGATAGTTCCACACCAATGCCAGGATATGTTATGGCCAGAGTGAGAATTTCTTGCGTGGAAGCCAGCACGGAAAAAGGCAAAGGACTGAGGAGTACTATTAGCTGTACACTATTTTAAATGAAAATATAGGAACCTCGGGATACCCCGGCATGCTGTCATATAAGAGTATGCAGTTTACTCATGTTGATGTTTTTATTATTTAGAAAAGTGGAGTGCGCCAGCTAAACTAGGACGGTGTGTGAGACAGGCATGCATGGGAATGGGAAAATGTGACAGGCAATGCTCAAGTATGAAATCATACGGGAATACTGCAACAGGAATAGGTTTTCAGCAGAGGCACATATTGTGCTGACTGACACTGTATATAAGCAACGCATTATTTATTTATTACATTACACGGATTAAGAAAATGAGCTGGGGGAATGTAAGTCCCTGGAATGAAAAGCTTTCGTACATTAGTTCAAATAAGGCTGTTTTCGAAAAGCGTTTTTGTGTTAAGTAATGCTCTTCTAATGGATTGGTTGCGGAGAACCCATATTATTCAGCATCAGAGGTATTTATGTTATGCTGTGAGTGATGTGATGATTATGCATATGCTCCCACATTTACTAATAAAATACTTTCTGCATTTCCCAACCAAATACTTTTCTATAGCGAGGCAGCATACATTGTCAAGAAAATATGGAAAATGTCCAAAGCTGGAAGCAGCAGTTTATAAAATGGACTACAATAATGCAATGGACTTTTCCGACTTCGCATTTTCTATCAGATTTTACATGAGGGTTATTCTTGCAATAGTGTGAACCAGACCAGCAGAGCATTACAAACCCAATACCATTCTGCTTTTTCATGAATGAATGCATAATGCAATACTCATCGTGTTATAATATGTTCCCGAGTGACTGCATCGGAGGGAAGACAGTTAAACAAGAAATGCAAGCAAACACACACGCTAGAACACTGACACTGGTGAAATGAAAGATTTATTTGCTATTTTGTTTAGGGGACTATTCAGATGGTATACAAATCCTGATGACATTTGTTTTGTCCTCATTTTACATTAACATAAAATACGGGGAATATTTAAATTGGAAATTCTGGAGAACCCGAAAGGATTTAGCGGGATTTGCAAGCATGACCATCATGAGAACAAACAGGATGGGACTAAAGTTCCTCTTAAACCACCTGCCCATATCTCTCAAATATCACAGAGACATGGGTGGAACAAACAGAGGGAGTAATAAATAGGTTGCTGGTAACACGTTGCATTTTATATCGAGTCTTAAGCTTAACATATTAGGTTGACAAAACAAAGGATGAGACTGTCAGAATATTTGAACAAGGAATGAAAGGGAACACGTGACAATGGATGCAGTGGATCATCAGTAGCAAGCAGTTTTGGGTACTTGTTTGTGCATGAAGGGAAGTGAAGTCGGTTTTTCTCTCATTATGTTGTTGATATTCAGCAGCGGATTTTAATTCTTCGTTCTTCTAATGGAATTTTAAGGCTATTTATTATCTTATATATATTTTTTTCAATTCGATTACGTTTCGCCCAAGTCCTTTGTATTTAGCGTTCAATTCGGACCTTTTAGTCAAGAGCCGTTGATCAGTTACATCTTTCCAGTAATTCAAATTGTAAATTAGTACAACATGTATCATGTAGAGTGTCCAAATCACTTTTACAATGTACACATAACCGTGGTTATCAAGAAAAGTCCGTTTGAAATGAGCTAAAACGTAGGGTTTTGGATTTCGTAACGAGGAAGGCTTTTACGTGGCTGGTGAATATGCAAACAATATTGAATTGAAATATCCGTCAATATTTGTAATACATGTAATACATGGCGTGTGAGATATGGTGCTACTTGATGATTCTGATGGGATTACAGTACCTCTTTCTTACACCGCCTACCTTTAAAGCTCAAATATTACAGAGACATGGAACAAGCAAAGATAATGCTAAGTATTATGTTGCTGGTAATACGTTCTCATTCATTTCACATCGAGTATTCAAAGCTAAACCATTATTAGGTTAACAAAAGGTGAGATTCGATTGTCAGAATATTTGAGCAAGGAATGAAAGGGAATGCGTGGCAATGGATGTAGAGTAGTGTATCAGTAGCAAGCAGTTTTGGGTACTTGTGCTTAAAGAGAGCCAAAGTCGAGTTTCCTCTCATTGTTTTGTTGATATTCGGAAGCGGATTTTAAAATAACAACGTGGCACAATAATATATTATGCCTTTAAAGGTAAGAGTAGGCGCAGCGACAGAATATTACCCTGTATTTACACATGCTAGGATAGTGTATTACAAATAGCCGTGTTCGGACTGTAGTATTGTTCCATAATGCATGGCTTGAAGGAAGGGAAGTGTAGGAGGTGAATTTAATACACGGTTTAATATTTCTCTCGGTGCATGTCGTTCCCTCATTTAATATTAGTTGAGGTGAGAGTACTTTTGTCTTCTCATTCGCATTCTTTGTTCTTTTAATGCAGTTTTAAGGCTATTTACTGTTTCTTTATTTAAAATTTTAAGTACTTCTGATCCTTGTTCAGGATGTTGTGGGAATGTGTGAGTGAACTGTGTTCAATCCCATTGTATTCAAAATGCCATCATGATCAGTGTTAAGCAATCAAAGTGCTATATTCGTACTGTGATTTAATGTGCCAGACTTTCACACTTCTTTTCATGGGAGGGAGGATATAAGGCAGCAAGCATGAACAAAAAAATGTCCGTTCCACGAAATTTACGTGAAGTGATCATGTCCGGTATCACAATGATAAAATGCGCGATTAAGCAATATGATCTGGATACTTTACATGTAACTTTGCAATTTACAAAAATTAATTGGGAACTTGCATTATTTTTATCCCACTCAGCCATGAAGTATCACGAGTCATAATTTTGTACAAAAAGGTTTTTTTTTGCTGTTGGGTAAGGAATAAATTAAGGCGTTAATAAACGTTTAATAAATGATTGTTCTCTGTCAATGTCAGAGAATTAATATAACCCTTATAATTGAAAGTTGAGTTTTGAGATTTGGTTCAGTTAGTTTTGTATGGGGATTGTACAGTTATAAAGTAAAATGCACTCTCCAAAAAAAAAGTAACAACAACTCTTTGTCAGTATTTGAGAGAAAATTGGTGCTTCCAAAACTCTGTCACCACCACCACTGTCATATTGCATGAAGTAGCATAATAAAACTAATGAACAATAATTTGTTTCATACTCACAACACAATTGTCGATTTATATTTTTTACATTGTGGCAAATTGGAGAATGAAACATTCCAGAAATCTTATATTTTACAAAAGAAATTATAATCTTGAGTAATAACTCGAAACTGTTGAATCTGCATCAGGAAGATATTTAAAACGGGCCACACCGTCAACCGTGTGAATTTGTTGGCAGGGAGTGTTTATATAATTTTATATTGGCAATCAGGCGGAGAATTATTTTAATTTATCATGACATCTAAACTGCGTTCTCCTTTCTTGTTGTGTGCATTCGTCGCAAGTGTAGCTGCTGCTCACCACTGCTTCCAAATTCCATCCCGCACTTTACGCAAAAATGTGGTCGCTCCCGCAAATGCAGTCTCCTCACATGCCTAAACATATCCTGGTTACTCCGAAAGGTCTCATTGCAGAACAGACATTCGGATGGTTTCAATCCCAAGTGGGTAGCAGCTTTATGCAAATTTAATTTATATTGCGAGACGACGGAATTGGTGCACAAATCACACTTAAAAGCCCTTTCTCGTGTGTGTGTGAGTATGTGTACGCTTCTTTCACTTCCGTGGACAAACTCCTTTCCGCAAACATTGCAGAAAAAGGGCTTCTCAAAAATGTGATGCCGCTTGATGTGATCTTCCAAATATTCCTTTGTTCTGTGCATCTTTCCACAAAAGGTGCACTCCCACATCATGTTTTGTTCCAAGTGGAATTTTTTGTTGTGCCATGTCAATATGGGTTGCGAGGTGAAAGCTTTGTGGCACACTGGGCACTTGAAGGCTCTCTCTCGCGTGTGAACACTTTGGTGAAGTTTGAGTGAATATGCCCTGGAAAAACTTTTAGGGCACAAGCTGCAGGGATGTTGTTTACTCGCCTCCTTGAAGTGAACGGCCATGTGGAGCCTGAGATCCGGGTTGTTGTAAAACATTTTCTGACAAATGTCGCACTTGGCTGATTTCACGTTCAGGTGGACTCGCCTAACATGATGGACGAGAGCCGATTTATCTAAAAACGACTTTTCGCAACTGTCACACTTAAAAGGCCTCTGGCCCGAGTGAGCACGGATGTGTGCTCTTAATACGGGTTTGACAGCAAAGGATTTTTTACAGATTGGACAGGAAAAGGGAGTTTCTCCGGTGTGACCTCGGAAGTGATCTTGTAGCTCTTGGAGCGTAAAGTATTTTTTGTCACAGATTTGGCAATCGTGCCTCCTGATCTGCCGGTGAACCCTTTCGACATGGGCATTGCGCACGGCGGCGTTAAAAAACTTATGGCTGCAATGATTGCAACTTACAGATTTTTCCTTTTGATGAACCCGCCTGATGTGAAGGGACAGCCTGTTAGACGTTTGGAATACTTGTTTGCACTCGTGACACTTGTGAGGCCGGGACTCGTCGTGGCCATACTTAATGTGACGCGCCAAACTGCGCTTGGAATGACACGTTTTGGGACAAAGGTGACACGGAAGAGACACTTTATTGTGGACCTCACTAGTGTGGCTTGTCATTTCTGTTGATGTAGTAAATTCTAGCGGACACCTTGTGCAAGAGTAACGTTTTTCTCCAACGTGCCTTCGAAGGTGATCAAATAATTTTTTCCCGACAATCCTTTCGCAAAATGGGCAGTACACGGATGATATCTTCATGGTCGGTCGGGGCAGACGAAACTGTTAATAGTTTTGAAATTTAAATTTCCACAGATGGATGAAAGAATCTTACTTGCACGCACAACTTGTTGGTTTGAGGAGGAAAATAAAAAATGAAGGATAGAAGGAGGTTATCGGTAGTCATAATATTCTATTCTTGTGCGTAGGTATATTATGCAGGAATGGTTTTTTTGAGCCACTAATTTCATGGGATGCAACTGCTGCAGGAAGACTGTCAACGCGGAGGTTGAAATAGCCGTCAATATTTTGTAATAGTGAGACATAATGATGCTTGCTGATTCTGATGGGATAAAAGTACCATAAATAAAGAAGTACCTCTTACACCACCTGCGTATCCCCTAAATATTACGGACACATGAAACAAACAAAAATATGTTGCTGGAATACCTGCTCGTCGTCCATTTTACATCGAGCCCTAAACTAAAACATTGGGTTGACAAAGGGTGAGACTGTCAGAATGTTTTTGAGAAAGGAATGAAGGGGGATACGTGACAATGGATGCAGTGTAGTTGTTGTATGAGTAGAGTTTGGGTAGTTGTGCTTGAGGGGAAGTGAAGTCGGGTTTTCATTTCCATTGTGATGTTGATTGATGTTCAGCAGCGGATTTTAAGATAATAACGTGGAACAAAATAATATATTTTTATGCAGGGATAGACTATTACCGTGTATTGACTCACGCTAGTATAGTGTATTACAAAAATAGCCATGTTAGGGCTGTAGTATTATTATTTCAATATTTCTCTTTGTGCCTTCCTCTCCCTCATGTATTTTTATTTTGGGTGGGTGTGGGTTTTCGGAGTGTATTTTTGTGTTCGCATTGGCATTCTTCGTTCTTCTAATGGAGTCTTAATAATGCCATTTACTATTTCTTATTTTTGAAGTACTTCTGCTCCTCGTTTGATGGAGTTTGTGGAAATGGGTGAACCGTGTTCAATCCCATTGCAGTCTAAACACCATGGTCGATGTTAAGCAAATCCGATGTTCTTACTGTGATATTATGTAAAACTGCTTTTCGTGGGAGGAAAGGCAGTAAACTTGACCAAAACAATGTCCACTCCAAAATGTAATTTGTGTGAAATGGCCATGTCCGGTGTCACAATGATAAAATGCTCGATTCAAAGCAATATCATCTTTATACATTATGTATAATCTTACAAAAAAAAATTATTGGAAATTTCCATACTTTTCGTTCTTGCGTCCTTCCGCTCAGCCATGAAATAAGTATCACGAGTCATATAGCCTTGTCACAAAAAAGCAGTTTCTTTGTTCTTGGGTAAGCAGCTATTATGGTGTTTTTAATAAACTTTTAATAAATGACTGTTCTCTATCAATGTCAGAGTTAATATAACCCGTACAATTGAAGTTGAGTTTTGAAATTTGGTTCAATTAGTTTAGTAAATGGGGATTGTTAAGCAAAAACTCATTGTCATTGTATTTTTTAGAAACAATTGGTACTTACAAATTCCTGTCACCCACCACTGTCATATTATTGTGTAAAGTAGCATATTATTAAATAAAACTAATGAATAACTTGTTCCATACGTACAACACAATTTTATTACGGTTTATTTACTAATTTATATTTTACGCAAGTAGTTAAATCGTAGGCTAAATTGCTTGTAAGCAGAAATTAGTTACATCAACCTCACTCATGGCATTGACCACTCGCAGTTACATTCATGCGCAAATACTTTAGAACCACAATGATGCCATTCATACTAATACTGTGTGGTAATGTGAGCCAGACTGGTTTCAATGCATATGAGAGAAAAACAAGGATAATGCAAGCAAGCTGTACGTTTATTTCGTTTTTGGACGTGTGTTCTGGAGACAGACACTGGAAGTGGGTCAGCTCTGTGGTTTATGGTGTGCCATTCAGATGATGTAGGAATCATGAGATTGCGTTTATTTAGTGATTTATTATTGTTAATTGTGGAAAAGGTAAAAGTCAATTTAAGGAGGAGGATTTTCAAGGCTTCGCGTCGTCATCTTAATTCTAATAATATTAATGTGGTTCTGAGCAACAATACAAATATCCATTTTGTGTGTGTGTGAATGGAAAGCGTAAAACTTAAATGTGTATCCAGCAGGCGATTGCGTAAAGATCGATTTATTTAACCGACATTCATTGTGACATCGTATGAACGATGTAACTATTATTACCAGGTGCACGGTGAACAAAACATTTATTCAAGAATAAAATATTTTGGAAGATTATCTATGTATTGGACTTAAAAAAATGATATTTAAAGAAATCAGCTTAAAATGTAAAAATCATTATTCAAAAAAAATTCTGAATAGCAAACTTAACCTACGATATGTAGTTGTTGTAAAAAGCCAAATTTAAAGAGCAGGATTATCCTCAATGATTTTTAGTATCCTTTTTAGGCACATCTATTAAATTATCCCATTTCTTACGTGTACTTGCAAATAATGTCGCTTTTGGTCACCACTCTCGGCAAATTCCTTCCCGCATCTTGAACAGAAATGTGGTCGCTCCCGCAAATGCGGTCTCCTCACATGCCTAAACATCTCCTGGTTACTCCGAAAGGTCTCATTACAGAACAGACATTCGGATGGTTTCAATCCCAAGTGGGTAGCTGGATTGGGTGTATCTGGAGGACCGTGCATCTCACCGTACACCGATAAGCAGATAAACCCTTTCGCTAATCCCTTTCACGGACCCTTTTTACAGACCATTTTT